>CAKNXH010057694.1:0-11948 GCA_932178445.1 Andricus quercusramuli
TTTGTGGTGTTTGTCCAAATTTAATCGTTGAATTCTTGTCGTTTTTTTCAGGAATTCTATATATTGAATTGATTGTTGGACGTTAAATGGGACTTTGAATTTGATTTTATTCTGATTTAAAATTCTTGAATCTCATACAATTGATTCAATATATCGATCCCAAATATCAATAATTTCAATCGCGATTTGAGAACAACCAACTCAGCTCAAGATTATGATTTAGCTAGTGGGGATAGCGTTAACGAGTAATTATAACGTTCAATTCGAATTTTTTTCTTGGTGAGCTATTTTTGGTGTAGGAAACATAGGTAATAGTTTGAATTTCTCATAAAATGTGTTCATCTTACTTTTTTATTTATGTCTGTGAATAAATGGAATTTTACTCGAAGAAAAGTTTTTTTTTCAATGAACAAGATGACATAATCTTCAAAAAGGATTTGAAGACTTGGACTTCTATATTTGGTTTTTGAAACTTAAGACATTTTAAAAAAGATCATTAATTTGAAATATACATTTATAATTCAACGGCGATACCACGCTGAAAACACCAGTTCTCGTAAGATCACTGAAGTTAAGCAGTGATGGGCGCGGTTAGTACTTGGATGGGTGTCCGTTCGGGAATACTGCGTGCTGTTGGCCCATCGTGGGTGTTGTGAGCCCACACTTGTAGTTATTTACTACAAGAAACTATCCACTTAGAAACACTACCCGAATCGGATAGTGTCACGCCTACCCCGACCAAGTGCGTAAAATAGGTGATTCTGTGCGAGTGTGAATTTTGCGATGAGTGCTTCGAACCGCAGGCGAATGATGCAATCATACGAGTTACCAATCACCTACGCGCACGTGTCTCACATGCTATTTTTTGCAACGCCCGTCCGAAAAAGTTGTCAGGAGGTGGTAACGAAAAACACTAATTTTATATTGCATAGAGTGGAGTAAAGAAATTTAAAAAAAAATTGTCAATGTTTGAAACAAAATTTAAAAAAAAAATTTTGAAAAAAAATGTTCTGAAAAAAATATGTGCAAAAAAATGTTTGAAAAAAAATTTTGTGAAAAAAAATTTGTAAAAAAAAATTTGGTGAAAAAAAAGTTGTAAAAAAAAAATTTGGTAAAAAAAAATTTTCGAAAAAAAAAATTTAGTGAAAAAAAATTTTCGAAAAAAAAAAATGTTGTGAAAAAAAATGTGAAAACAAATTTTGAAAAAAAAAAAACTGGTTGAAAAAAACTTGTTGGAAAAAAATTATTGAACAAAAGTTTTGGCGTTTATGCGTTAAAAAAAAAAAAAAAAAAAAAATTGATTAGCATTTCGAACTCGAAAGTTCATTGCCTCACTACCCGATTCGGGTAGTGTTTCTAGGTGGATAAATACTACCAGTGTGGGTCCACCACACCCACGACGGGTCAACAACATGCAGTATTCTCCGAACAAATTATTTAAAATTATTTATAAATCTGTTAAAATATCAAGAAGATACCAACATCAGTGCTTAAAGTTACCTATGCCAGTGTCTAAAGTACCTCATCTCGAATGTGCGCATGCGCAGCTTTTTCACCAGTGTCTAAAGTAAGCCATCTTCAAACTGCGCACGCGCGAAAATTTTTTCACGCACAGTCTGCTCAAATAAGGTACTTTAGGCACCATCTACATGCATACAAACTTCAACTTTTGAGCGGCTGTTGCAAAAATTCCATTTCCGGTCAAACAGTGTTTGCTTAATTCATAGACAACTATATTTAAAAAAATAGTATTAACAGAATTTGTTCATTTTTTTCTTATCTTGTATAGTTTTTCCGAAAAATGGAATTTTTTATTTTTAATAGTATTTTTCACATATAAAAAGAAAAATATGTAACTTATCAAAAAATGGTATCAACAAAATATAAACAATTTTGCTTCTCAACATTTTTTCGTATCTTGTATAGTTTTGCCGAAAAATTGAATTTTTTATTTTTAATAGAATTTTTTACGAATAAAACGAAAAATATGTAACTTATCAAAAACTGGTTCCAACAAAATTTGTTCATCTTTTTGATATGAACAATTTTACTCTTCAGAATTTTTTTTCATATCTCGTATAGTTTTGGTGGAAAATGGAATTTTTTTTTTACACAGTATTTTCGATGAATAAAACCAGAACCAGTGGTCAAAAATGGCTGGTTAACGAAATTGTTCTTCCTTCTTACGCCTTAAAAACGTGTGCCAAACCTCAATCCTATTTGATCAGTCTTTCGAAATTTATCGTGCCTACAGACTACAGACAGACTGCAGACTACAGACAGATAGACACCTTCGTAAAATACATTTTTCCTGACTCAGGGGGTCTCAAAACGTGAAGATTTGATGAGAACGGACTATGTCAAATTTTACATGAAACCAATACCTTCTCATTGAATGAGAATGTAAAAAAAGTATTTTCTCTACAAGAATGCCCAAACCATGATATGATGAAAGTCAAACAATAGTATTAATAATATATAATAAAATAATAAATATAATTTATATTAATAAAATTTATTATATTAAAAATAGTGATATAAAATCATCAAGTTTTAATTATTTTTCTTTATTGGTAATCTGGACTAAAATTTTTCTTTGTTTTGAGCTATAAAATTTTTTTAACGGTTGAATTTTTTAAATTGCAACTATTTCTAATTACAGCTATCAAAAATGACGGTTAGAAATCATAACGAAAGATCGGCATTTCTTATTATACAAAGTGTAGTTTTACTCGATTTTCTGAGAATTTTTTCGGAAAATTAATAACATCAAACTAGAAAGAACTCAAAGTAATAATAGGAAAATTGTGCCGATCGAAAGTTATGCCGCGACGGATCAGCCCGTGAATTTATTTGTAAAATTGTAAAAGATCAATTTGGCGCGTTGAAAATCTATTTGACGTTTTTGCACGTGAGTTTTGTTTTTGACATAGTCGCGCGTGAAATATTTTTTTGACGTTTATGCCCGTGAGTTTCTGTTTTGCCAATTTTGCGCGTTGAAAAACTTTGTGACATTTTTGCCCGTGAGTTTTGTTTTGAACATTTTTACGCGTGGAATATTTTTTTACATTTTTGCTCGTGACAAAACTATGGGACGTTTTAGCTCCCGGCGTGTCCTCTTCTCGACTCAGCGTTGTTCACTGTAAAGTCAGCGCGGTCACTTGTACTCTTACGAACTCTCGCTAAACTTTTTTGAACTTCTGAGTATTCAGTTACTGTTTGACTTGCTAATATTTTTATTTTACGTGTAATAAAGGAGATTGTAATTGATAATAAGCTAATTATCACATTAGGAAAGACAGAGAATTGCATTTATTCAAAATAAATATTTGAATACATTTTTATTACACTGAATTATCTTTTCACTTGATATACAAAGATGTTTTGAAAATTGCTACGAAATTATTGTAAACTAAAACTATGCTTAAACCGAATCAAGAATGCATTCCATGTTTTCCGATATGTTTTTCTTGCTTTTACGCTGTTCAATTTATTTCAAACCCGATAAGACTTTATAAATAGTCTTGTTAAAACAGCCCTCATATTTCATTCGTTTATATTTCTATCTGAAAACAAAACGTATTCTGTTCCAACAGAATCCAAGTTCTTTTTTCTTGCATAATAAATGATAACTTAAGTTCAATGAATATTAGTGCGAAAAGGTTTACAAAATATGTAGTACGAAGTTGAAATTTAAACTAAAGTGTATTACGATTTTTTTCTTTCCTTATTGTATCAAAAAATTATATTTTGAAACAAACATTTTTCCATGATGTTTATCCCATCTTTAAAGAATTTTGTATGGAGTAAACCGAGTTTCGATAAAAATATGGGTTATCTACCTCTGTACTGCCACGCTTTAACTGGAAAAATATTTTGTCAATTGAATATTGTCCGTTTTCCATTGAATATATGATACTCAAATTCCAGTTTTGAATGCCTGCAGAAGTTCCCTTTGTACCTGCAACTGGGCTACCAAAGTAGACCAGCTGAAAAGGATTAAACATCAAAAATTAACACTTAACCCGTAAACTTGGGTCATTCATGTCCGAGCGAAAACTAAGTGACTGAGGACTTTACTTTGCTTATTTACAAAAATTGTTTGAATAATTTATTTTTATCTGAAAGTCTTTTGCATGTTTGTTGAGTAGAGACTTCAGTTGTGGTCCCTGCATTTTTTCAGCTTTTTCCTATCAGTGCAAATTATTGAAAAATGCACTGGAAGTGAACGGCCCAGGTTTAAAGGTTAAAGGTGCAAAAAAAACGTTTACGGGTTAAGTGTTAAAATTCGTGAAATTTTGAAATAACCTCTGCGAAAGTTAGAAATTCAGAATCTACGCGGGTTTCGATCATTTCAGATATCTAGCTTACTAACTTTTTTTTTAGAATTGTATAATTGGAATGAATATAATATATCGCGTAAATGGAATTAGATACGCCTAAACAGACATTTTTGAATTCAACTCCAGAATAGTATATTAGTATATAACTTATAATTATAAAATATATAAGGAGACAATTCATAAATTCAAAAAAGTATTAACAATTTGAAGAAAATTTTAAAAAGGGATTCAGGTTGGCATCGGCCGACGACTGTAAACCACTCTGCTCGCCCAGTACGTGACGAATACAGTAGGACCACATTATATGACGGTCGCATCACTCTGAGTGCCATTTAGGTGCTGAAATCAGCACAAATAGTCACTGAAACGACTCTGACGGCCCAGGGCCATTCGCAGGTGTCGGCTTACTGCAGTTTCATCGGCAGGGATATGTGTTATGTATGCATAAAATAAAAATGAGTGATTCATATGAATTATTTTTTATTTATGCGGATTCACCGAAAAATCATCTGACAGTCCTCATATCGGCAATTTCTTTGAACTCTTTTAATATTCACGGAAAAAATAAGTTGTCGAAACTTCACTTGACTAGTCAACCATTCCAGGATAGGCCACTTTTTTTTTAGAATCTTGTATAATTTTGATTAAAGAACCGCAGACTTCATCGAAAAAGTGAAAAAAGTCATCGAATTATTGGAAGACAATCTAGGAACATAGTTTTCGAATTTTTATTCAGCATATTTTGACAAAGTTCAAGGCAAACATTCAATTGTTCATAAAAAGTCCTCCAGATTCCAAACGATTTGGAATACAATAACTCTAGCACAGAAACGAATAACTGATTTATAAGTTGTCGAAGAATTCGTTGACTGTCTTCTACATATCTATATATTCACAATGTACAGTCACATTGGATGTTCAGGTTAAATGGTATATGTATCAGTCTGAATGGAGTCGCGGTCACCGGCAATGAACAAATGAGCGCGGATTAGATTTGACTTTTCACTGACATTTGTGCAAAATATTCAATGCGTTAAGTTAGCCGTGGGGTCTACTGGTTAGGGATAAGTTGCGTTCGATAGGTGTTAGGTAGTTCGAATCCCGCCGCAAAATTTCTTCCGATTTTTCATAGGTTCGTGTGTATCTGTAAAAATAAATATAACTTAAGCGTGACTCTATGTGAATAACAATATAGTAAGTATAACCGCGAAATATATATTTTTTTAACTTGGCTATACTGTTTTCTAAAAACTCGTTAGGAGTCATCCAAAGTTTCATTGACTGGTTTCGAAGCATCAGTGTATCAGTGTTTCAAGAACTCTATTCCTCTGGTCTTCACATTTTCATTGAAATTATTTTGTACTTTCGACAACTCTTTCTACTTTCTAAACATTTATCAATCAAGGTTTGTAAGACGATTCTTTCAATTTATGACATATGTTTAACCCTATCCTAGAGTGGTTGACTCAGTCATTCAAAATTTCAACAACTAATTTTTTCCGTGTTCTTTCAACTCATTTTGTACTCTTCCTGATATTCGCGTATTCTTCCAATTCATCCGTATTCTCTCCAATTTTTACTAACTCTAAGTCGATTCTCTTCACTCAGCTCAACTCAGCTTCACTCATCTCAACTCAGACTCAAGATTACGCACTCTTCGAAAATCATGAACTCTTTCACTCATTTCAACTCAGTGAATAGCCCCTCGTGAAAAAGCGCAATTTTATCTATCGATAATTAAGATTATACTGTGCATTCAAATTGTCTAGTTTTTTCGTTGTTTGTATTCTAGTAATAAATTATTTGAAGAGTAGAAGCATTTTCGTACATTTATATCAGCATGTTTCATTTTAAAAACATGACACAGCCGCATCGCAACAGTTTGTTTTTCTCAGTGCAAAAATACTGCCCTGCTTTTTTCAGATTTTTAACATTTTTTGTAGAAACTGCGAGAATCAGTTTTATGTAACAATTTAAATTTTTGTAGATTTAGATTTTTAAAAATCGCAAATATTAATAATAGATTGTTATTATATATTTCAAACTTGTCGCCAATACAAAGTGCAAAACTGTAATTTTTGTTCTTTTTGGGAAAAATTGGCGCTGGTAGAGATCATAAAAGGTGCGATTTCGTAAGACAGAGATAATTGAATACTTTTACCTCTAAACATTTTTCGTAGGGAATGCCTGAATTCTTTAACCCTTACCATAAAATGAAGAAAGAAACCCTTATGGATATAAGATAACAAATGTGAAAACTATAACTAGAAAATATATAGAAAAACAAATACAATTTTTTTACATCTAACGAAATAAGGAAAGTCTTTTCACTCACAGAAGAAATCTGTTGCAAGTTTGAGCGCGCCTAGGGTGCGCAACTGTTGCATCTCGCGCTCGATCATATATTTATCTCGCGCTTCGCGCACGATTATGTATTCACCTCGCGCTACGCGCTCGGACGTATTTACATGGCGCTTCACGCTCGGCTTATCTAGATTTTGGAACTTTGTGTTCGACTTTGATGGAAAGAAAAAGTTTATTTGCAAATATTATAAAATTATCAAATCCTCTACATGTGAAGTGATTGTTAAATTTGTTTTTATTTTAGAATGAATTGGAACTTTATTTACTCAAGGTTCTACCGACCTTAAGGAACACATTCTCATTCAGACACTCGCGCTTCGCGCTCGATATGTGATTTGGAAATCATTTGAACCTTGCGTTCCACGCTCGGTTCTGTGCACCGTATGATAGAAATGAATAAGTCACGAATAAAACAAAAACCACGCATCCTATCAGAACATGATTTATAACAAATTTGTACCTCTTCTTTGGATGAACAAATTTCGTCTCCTTCATTTTTCTCGTAGCTTGCGTTATTCGTCTACAAATTTAATTTTACTATTTCCAATGCTGTCTCTTACGAATAAAACAAAAACTACGCATCATATCAAAAAGTGAATAATAACAAATTTGGAGATCTTTTTTGGGTGCATAATTTTGTTTCATGCATCTTTGGTCGTATCTTGCATAGTTTGACAGCAAAATGAAATTATTGATTTTTCATTATTTTTTTGTGTAATCAAAATTTGGATTTTTGATTTTTCGAAAAATTCGAAAAGTTGTTACGAAAATATTGTAGGGTGTTCAAGAAGAAACATTTTTCTCCCCCTGACTTTTTTTCATATCGTGCGTTTTTCGGCATAAAATGTTCATTTACGTTTGTTTTTTGTAATTTTGAAAATGCTATAACTCCGGTAATTTTCTTTTATTCAAAAAAGTCATTAGGATAAATTGTTCCAGTTTTGGAGTACTATGAATAGCCGTCCATAGAATTTTAGAATTTCGAAAAAAAATTATCTCAAAAATTTTCAAAATGCTCTAACTTTTTGAATTTTGATCAAAATTAGCTGGTTAACGAACTTGTTCTTTCTTTTTAGGCCCTAAAAAAGTGTGCCAAAGCACAACCCAATCTGATTATTTTTTCGAAAGTTATCGTGCCTACAGACAGACAGACAGACTACAGACTACAGATAGACAGACACCTTGGTAAAAACCTTTTTTTCTAGCTCAGGGGATCTCAAAACGTGGAGATTTGATGAAAACCGACCAAGTGGAATTTTACCTAAAACCAATACCTTCTCATTAGAATGAGAATGTAATAATAGTATATTATGCGCCTCGGCACATAATATACTATTATGAAACAACCTAATGTGTGGGATCTAAAAAATGCGTATTTAAATTTTTTATTTGAAAATTCGGAGCGACAATCGACCTAACCCTACATTGCATGTTGTTTCTTATTAGCAGGCTCGTTCGGTCCTGCATCAAACAAAATCTGCCATTCTTTGGTAAAAGGCTAATAATCACTTGATTTTAATTGAGGTTTTTGAAAGCACATTGCGCTTCAGTTACGATTTCTAAATTATTCGCTCAATTCTGCCAGTTGTTTGTAGTAGTTTTTGGCCATATAGTGGTAGAGTTTCTGACAGATATGTTCTCAGCAGTGCAGTGGCGAGATGCCATGATGCTAAAGTTTTCAGACGTTTGAGACAAAGGCCAAGAAAAGCAAAAGAGAACAAAGGGCACGCGCTTTCAACTTTACAAGTGTATATATAAATCGACTAATATTGATTGAAAAGTGCTGATCAAGATACCAGATTGCCCCGATTTGCAGATCTTTGCTGCTATTTTAAAATTTTCGGCAGTTCAAAAGGTATGTGCAAATAAAGGCTATATGTATGACATAACCTTTAAGTCCGTTTTGTATAATATTATATTTACGGGTGTTCGAAATAACAATTAATACTGATTTACTATTATTATCACGTTTAATAAATGTTAAGCTCGTTCTTTTTTACGTTCTCTTTAGATTAACATATTCAAATATACATTATGCATCCATAGAAAAGGAAAATCATTGGAAAGTTATGATAAAAGAATTTTCTTTTTTTTTACGTGAATTTTTTTTATTTATTTATGTTGCGTTATCAACTTTTTATGAATTTGTTAATTTTACATTTTGCAAAAAATTAACTTGTCCCATGACTTGTCATTTTTCAATACGAAATCTGCGGTCTTCTACTAAAAATTTGTTAAACAAATTCTATGACAAAAATACCTTATATTAGGAAGTAATATTTGTTTTCTTGATTTCGTCTTTGCTTTTAAAAGAAACCTTGAAATAATTCTTCGCAAAAAAGTTTTTGCCAGCAAAATTTGAACATACGGATTGATTCTTTTAACTTAGAATATTATAGGTGTAACATTTCTTTTTAGAAATATGGCCGTCGGTTTACTGGATGCAAAGATGAGGAGGATAGAGCACTTGTGTACATAGTGCTAAATTCCTGTATTTCTTTTAAAAGAAATAAATTCATCTGCGTTACAAAGTACCCGCCCCTTCCGTACTATATTAGCATGCTTGTTAAATGAAACAAGTTGTTAAAAACATTAGCAGATGCACCCGATTATTTGTCTGAGTATCCAATAGATTTCAAAGGCGGTGCGAGTATGTAAATGTTATTTTTATTCTATTTTACCCATAACTATTCATAGATATTCTGAGAATTGATAAATTTCATTGAACAAAATTGTAATGTAGGAACACTTGAAGACGCAAGGATTCGGTTGAATAAATAGAAATGTAAAGAGTTTGCATACACAATCGACCCACATATCAATAGAGCAGACCAAGCTGCAGCTGCTGAGAAAAGGCATCGCGACACCAAGGTAAAAGTCACTCCGCAAGATGAAGACAAGGTTTTAAAAGTTTCTGCACCATTTCCTTTTGTGGATGTGGGGAACACAAAAAATGCAAGTAAATATTTCTATGTATGTGTGTATATACATATGGGTAATTGTCAAATTGAAGGCAAACTTGAAGTCCCAATAATATAACATTAACTTAGAAGCTCGTGCCGATTTTTTTTTAATTTTAATAAACACTTATTATCATCCTCTACAGAATGAGTAGTTCCTTTTTTTCATTTCTGTTCCTATTTACTTTAATTTAATACAAGAACACCCGAAACATCATTACCGTACGGCGTCCCAACCTCACTTTGCACAAGAATAAACTGATTTTCTCCGTTTTTTTAGACAGTAACCTGAAAAACGCTTAACGTATCAAGTTTGTAAACTTCACATGAACATAAATTTAATGTATGCACATTTTTTTAATTAAAATAAATAATATTTTAAAAGCCTTGATGTCTGTCCCTCAATTTTTTCCATTTCAGAAGTCATTACCGTACGTCTGTTTTTCTAGTAAAATATTGTAGTTACAGTTGAGTAATAAATACAAAAATATTAGCCTATTGTTTAATACAAGTTTTTATAAAATTGAGCTTAAAATATTAACTCTCTTTTCTGTGAATGCGATATTAGAACTGAAAAGTGCATCTTGACAACAAAAACGTCATTACCGTACGTGCGTTAGAAACAATTTTCGGAGTGAAAGAAATTTATGAAAACAATTCCGTTACTTGCTTGGTGGTGTTTTCTTTCATAAGTAGGTGACTTTTGATAATTAAAATTTTTTATTTTCTTATAAACAATAAAAAAGGTTAAACTTTAACATTTTTCTTGCATCATTACCGTACGCTACAATAGAACAGCGTACGACTGATTATATGCGCGTGCCCATGGATTCATTATTATTTTTTATTTTCATAACTGCCCCTTTTGGATTTAAAATAGTTACATGTGATAAGATCAATTTCCGTTATGAAATATTTAATTCCCAATAATAATATGATTGCCACTGTAGGTGCTGAAATTTGCCTACAATTTGACAATTACCCATATATATATATACACACACACACACATATATATATATATATACATATATGTAAATTGGATATGTACGCGGAGCGCTTCCTCAACCGCTGCTTGAACAAGCTGCAGACGAAGATGAAACGACATTAAGACCAACCGCAGAAAGCAGGCACCTTCTGGAAGACGATCGCAATTTCAGTACAAGGAGGAACATCAACATGCAAGTTCCTCTTAAGCCCCAAGATCTGGCTGAAATGGATGCCTCCCTTCGTGGAGACTAGAGTTGAAAGAAGATATTGACAATATCATCCCCTTCAAGGAGTTTTGCGACAGCCTCATAAAATCTGAGGAGGAGTGCCCATCAGTCACTGCCGAAGAGGTGTAAAAAACACTTAGAGGCACGAAGAACTTTTCCGGTGCTGGACCAGATTGTATCAAGAACTTTTGGTGGAAGAAGTTTACTTCTATACACCAACATTTGGCCCGCATATTCACCTCATATTTAAAATCTGAGACGCCCATTCCGCAGTGGCTGGTGTTAGGACGCACTATACTCCTACCGAAAAAAGGCAACTTGTCCAGACCAGAGAACTACAGGGCAATAACTTGTTTAAACACACTGTATAAGATCTTTACAGCTGTCCTAAACAACAGGATCGTTCGACGAATTGAGCCTGTATGGCGAGAGATGTACGTACAACGAGGCTCGAAAAAAGCTGTAGCAGGCTGTCGAGAGAACCTGCTGATTGACAGGTGTATCTGTAAAGACGCTGCCGCCCATCAGCGCGTCCTGTCAATGGCCTGGATTGACTACCGTAAAGCTTTCGATTCAACCTCTCATAGACTTATCATCTGTCTGTTAGAAAGCTTGAAGGTACATCTACACATAGTGAGATGCATAGATTCATGCCTCTTTGGAAAACTAGATTTACCATCTCATCTAGGAATCATCGTCTGACGACGAACAAGGTCACCTTCCAGAGGGGCGTCTTTCAAGGGGATAGTATGAGCCCTTTGCTTTTTTGCATCACACTTCTGCCTCTATCTCTCGCACTACGAAATGCTCCTGGATACCTCTGTGGCGACACTAATCAGCGTGGGCATAAGGTCACTCATGTATTTTATATGGATGACCTGAAGATCTATGCCGCTGGTAGAAGCAAACTTCAAACTGCTATAAATATCGTCAAGAACTACACAGGAGAGATCGGGATGGACTTTGGTTTGGACAAGTGTGCCAAAATTCATTTGAAGAAAGGAAAGATTACTGGCGTTCCCAAGGACCCTGAGCTTGTGGATATAAGTGTTATTAGACATCTT
>CAKNXH010057696.1:5191-42820 GCA_932178445.1 Andricus quercusramuli
GAGATATATATATATATATATATATATATATATATTGTCTATAAAATTATGATAAAAAGTAAATTAATTGCAAACTACTAGATCACATAATTTTATATTATATATACAGGGTGTCCCAGTACTCAAAAAACATATTTGTATTTTTGAATTCTAACAAAAAAATGGCGTCGAAAATAATTATAAAAAAATTGTTCCGAAGTTAATAATTACCGAGTTATTAACAATTAAAGATTAACCAATCAGAAGCACGCGTTAAAAGGTCGACAGTCCATGTGCCATCGACAAGAGTGTGTGCATAAGCAAGTTCATTTCGTATAATTTCTCCTCGGATCGCTTTTGCAGTAGGTTGTGACTGATGCAACTTCACACGTCAACGTGATAAAAAAATGGAAAAAGATATTTTCCACAGTCAACAAAATTCGACAACATTCTCATGAATTTAGAAGTTTTTTAAAATTTTTACTGAGTGCAAAAGTGTTCAAGGAAATTTTACAGAATTTAAGAGAGTTCTTCAGAATTCAAGATAATTCTACAGAATACAAGAGTCTTTCACAGAATTTAAGATAATTTTATGGAAATCAAGAGACTTCTACTCAATTCAAGATAATTCTAGATTGCACGAGAATTCTGTTGAACTCAAGAGAATTCTACTAAATTCAAGAGAATTCTACCAAACGTAAGAGAATTCTACTGAACTGAAGAGAATTCTACGGACTCCAAGAGAATTATACAGGTTTCAAGAGAATGCATAAATAAAGAGGATTCTACGGTATTCACGAGATATTTAAACAGAATTCCAAAGAATTATGATTAATCCAAGGGAATTCTGCCTAACTCTAGAGAATTCTTTTAAATTCGAAAGAATTTTGCTGATTTCAAGAATATTCTGCTAAATTTGAAAGAAAACAAGATGATTTGACTAAATTCAAGAAAATTTCTACCAAACATAGGAGAACTCTACTGAATTTAAAAGATTTATACACAATTCAAGAGAATACAACATAATTGATGAGAATTCCACTGAATTAGCGAGATATTTTTACAGGTTTCCAGAGGATTATGATAAATGAAAGGAGATTCAAGATAATTTCACTGAATTCAAAACAATCCTGCTGAAATCAAAAGAATTTTGCAAAGTTAGAGAGAATTCAGCTGCTTTAAAGACAATTCTGCTAAATTCAAGAGAATTCACGAGAATTCCACTGAGTACTCGAAAATTCTAAAAATTTCAAGGGAATTTACAGAATTCATGAGAATGTTGTCGAATTTTGTTGACTGTGGAAAATATCTTTTTCCATTGTTGTATCTCGTTGACGTGTAAAGTTGCACCAGTCACAACCTACTGCAAAAGCGATCCGAGGAGAAATTATACGAAATGAACTTGCTTATGCACACACTCTTGTCGATGGCACATGGACTGTCGACCTTCTAACGCGTGCTTCTGATTGGTTAATCTTTAATTGTTAATAACTCGGTAATTATTAACTTAAGAACAATTTTTTTATAATTATTTTCGACGGCATTTTTTTGTTAGAATTCAAAAATACAAATATGTTTTTTGAGTACTGGGACACCCTGTATATGGAATCAAATTCGGTTGATTCTGCACGAAGAAAAAAGAAATGTAATATTTACTAATCAAGAAATGTAAAGTGTTTTCTGTAACCGTAGCAGTGAAAACTGCTCTTAATAAAGGGATAAATATGTCAAAAGCACTAAGCATTTCGTAAATGTCACAGTGAAATTAGGGTGAATTTAACGGCAATCCTTTAGTAAAATAAACCTCTATTCCCTACGGTATGAAATACGGTAAGATATGTAACATCCACTGAACCGAGATTACAATAGTGGTGCAGTGAACATTACAGAAGGATCGGTACATGCTACCGTTCCGACATTGTTGACATTTCTGTGAAAGTCGTCACATTACTCCATATTCTCACTCAGCAATGAAGGGGTTTTATAATAAATAACACAATTTTGGATGGTAAATCTTATTCACAGGACGCGTACAGTTGAGAGTTTATTGGAGCAAGACGTTTTTGCGTTCGCGACTGTTCCAGCTGACTTGTAAGGATATATGAGGTAAATGCGAGAACTTTTGTCGTGTGCCGCGATGACATGCACGCGTATTCAAAAGTCGTTACCGAGGTCGCCACCTTAGTTACAAATGCATTTCGGAATTATTTCACAGATCGCAACTCGTATAATAGTGTAGTGGTTAAGGTATTCGACTTGCGTGCTTAGGTTTATCCGTTCAAATCCCCCCCGTTGCGTGCGAAATTTTAATTGTCTTATAAGCGTTCTAACCTACAAATACCGATTAATTATAAGTATATCCGAAAATATATCTCAGAATTAACCGTTCGTTTATTTAATAATTATTATTAGCCATTTTTTTTTTACAATTTATAAAGCCGTCCAAACTATAGTCTGCACCGTTATCATAAGTTAGATCTGTTTATATTATCCGTCAAAGTGACATGATAATTCGTAATTGCAGCATCGAGGAATAGTGCAGAATAGCGACTGGATCGGTAAAATCTACTGATTCGCAGGTCAACAGCACTTGAGAATCGGTACTGGTAACCATCAATGATAGTCATATTCAGTTGCCTATATAGTTGTAAAATTTACTTAACTGACGTGTTGTCCATATACGTACTTGGAAGATCAGTCGATTTCACTTGGTTTTCAGTAAAATATAGGGTTCTTTTTTCTGCGTGTGTATAAGAGTCAGGTTTCAGTTGTGTTATTCCGTACATGGAATCACAAGTCTGTTTTTATCGATTTTGACATTTTGACTTTTGGGGATGAAATAATAAGCAGGCCATTCTGATGCACTAATAAAATCTTATGAAATTCGTTGGATCATTAAGCAATGTGTAGAATTTGTTAATATTTTATTACGTGCTGCAAAACGGTATGCTTGTTTATTCAATTTCAAAAAATATACTGTCAACATAGCTTCATCTATAAGATAGAATTATCACCAACTTAAAGTTCATTCATTTAAAAATGATTTATTATATGATTAGTTTCATTATATAAGTATATAAAAATTAAATTTCAATTATTATATTACAAAAATTGAAATATCACCTTTTTATAATTACGCATTATTATCTGGGTCAAGACAACTGCTTTTCATCCACAAATCAATGGAGCCCTTGAGAGAACTCACGTAACAATTAAATATTTGTTAAAGACATACATGGCCGTCAGTAAGACGGAATGGGACCAAAACTTGCACCTAATATGCTTAGCATTTAATACCGCAGTCCACGACAATACAGGTTTAACGCCGTTTGAAATGACATTTGGAAGAAAAGCCAATTTACCTTCAGCCTTAGCAAAAACCACGTTGTTAACCATGAGGAATATTTGGAAAAAGGAAGAACTGCCATTCAAAAAACACAGGAATGATTAAAAAAGCAGCAGCAGGATCATTAGTAATCGAACCAGGAGATTTAGTATTATTGCATAATGACAGCAAAGCAACAAAATTAGAGAGTGAATGGCTTGGACCCTACACCATATGCAAATGCGTCTGTTCCACTGATTATGAAATTATGTACAATAATCAACATTACACTGTACACGCTAATAGATTAAAGTCCTACTACCAGTAGCTTCATCGCTTTATTTTATATTTTAGAAGCTGTTTTTGATCAAATACAAATTATTATACGAACTCATTCTTTGTGAAAAAAGGTAACGGATATTCCAGCTTACTTAGGCACTCTGTTAGACCTTATTTAAGACTTTGCACTTTATAAATGCGATATTTGCGAATTAATTCAAAAATGTCTTGCAAACATCTGCTTCAATTTTTGTTGCACCACCAATAAGATAAAAAAGAAACGAAATAATATACCACAAGTTGTCACCTATGTATAAGAGAGCGCGCCTACGATAGATTTAGAGAGTAAGTTATAAAATAAAGCTAGCAAGTTTAGAAGGAAATAATCTATAAAAATACAAAGAATTTCAGGAGAAATTCACTCTAACAGGGGAGGTGTAAAGCTAGAAAGAATAAGTAAAAATATTCTAGCTTTATAAACGTACTCTCCTAAAACAGAGTAGTTTCGTAGGCTAAGAATAGATAGATATCACTCCCTCCCTTTAAACTGATAAGTACAGTAGACTGTACTCTTTTCTCGTGGGACTGACCAAGCAGGGCCTCTTCCCAAAAGCATCATTCCTTGTAGGGATGGGTAACGCTCAGTGAGAAGCGATTCCTCGATTCCGCCGGATGCGTCGATTCCGAGGAATCGAAGAATCGAAGGTAGGAATCGATTCTTCCATTCCAATTCTTCGATTCCTGTTCTAGTATATAGGCTTTTCCATATTTCCATATGACAAATTTAACCACAGGCCTATTACTGTGTAAGCAGGTTTCAGAATAAATACCACTTGAGTTACCGTAAGTATGAAAGTAATTTATTGGTAGAAGTAACAGATTGAACTTGACAACGTCGTGTCGTAGTAAGTTTACTATATTCCGCTATAGGAACGACTGAAGCTAGACGCGGTCGCTACGTTGCCGCGTCTCTCCTTCTCACCCCACTCTCCATTCTCCCCTCTCTGTACCACCATGTAGGTAGAGCCTACATCACTCCCCCCCAAATGGGTAAGGAGTTTCGATTATTAAAATAACACATGTGACATAATTTTGTACTTATTATACATGTCAGTCTACGAATTAAACTGATTTTTAAGATTACAAGGTACTTAAAGTTATTAGAAATTCACAGTCTTTAAAATTACCACGCTGTGGTTAGAAAAATTTCTTACATACAGTTATAGTATTTACTTCTTTCAACATAGGATATAATCTAACTTCTTATTTTCATTTATGGAGTCCTAAAACGTATGGCCAACGCTATATCATATAATTTCTAAAAATCAACACACACACACAAAGGTTTACAAGATAAGGAGTTTACTTAACTTAAATTGCGAAACATCTTTGGATTTATAGAATACTGCTTCAGAGTAGAGAACTTTGGCTTACTCCATAACATAATATAAGAAATTGAAACTAGGGTAGCGAAAATCCTATTTATATTTTTATAGTAATATTACACATTGATCAAGGACTTACATTCTATGAGGGACTGTGTATAATGTTTAGAATACCCTATTTATGTTGTTATAATGATATTAGCATTATTCGAGAACTTAACGTTATACAAGGGAATAGGTACGAGGTTTCAATGCCCTATTTACATTTTTGCAGTAATACCAAACATTGCTCGAGTAGCTGATTCAGTGGATCAGTAGTTTTTCGAGGGTATTTCCTACGAGGCCTAATGTACCTAATGACTACTTTAACGTCGGACTTATCGCTGAAAGTTACCTTTTTTTGTACATCAGCACTACATTCGCCTATAATTTTTGGTAATTTTTTAACGCAGTCTATATCTGAATTAATGTCTACCACTTCTATCGACTTAGGTTTGCCTCGCCTTAGGATGCTCGGTATAAACCTACTGCATTTGGGTTCGCTAGTGCTGTCTTTACTTGACGGTCCATTTGTATCTGTTTCGCTAAAGCTATCCTTAGTATGAGTTACAGTTTAGTCCTGCGTTTCCTCAAATGAAACTTGGTTGGGTCTCTCGTGGACCTGTGCCTCTGTAAAAGAACTTGATCTTGACGGGTATACCCCCATATCGGAAGGGGTTGGTACCTGTTTGATGATCGATTCGCTATCCCGCTCGACCTCTGCCTCCCCGCTGCCCGAATCACCCGGTTTCTCTACATTATTTCCTAGTTTCGGTAGTGTGTAATGAGCGGGGTTTAATAATTCAATGTTTACCGTTTTCTGAAATCCATTTACGTTAATCACGAACGTTTTCCCGTCCACGTGGCGCGATATGACCTTGTGAGGCCCTGTATACGGCCTTTGGAGTGGGGGTTTTACAGCTTTGATTCTTAAGAAAACGTGGGAACACGTCGCTAAATCCTTAAACACGAAACGCTTAATCTTGTTTTTGTGGTCGACTGGAATTGGTTTCACCTTATTAATGTAATCTTGGAATTCATTCAGAAAATGATGCTGATTGGACTCGGAATAATCAAAGGTGTAAAAGGCGCCCGGAAGTTTGAGTGCTGTACCGAACACAAAATCGGCTGGACTAGCATCGACATCTAAGCGTATCCTTGTACGAAGTCCGAGGAGCACGGTGGGGAGGACACGTGGCCAATCTGGGTCGTCAGCTTGGCACATTAGTGCCGCCTTTAGGTCTCTATGCCATCTTTCGACCATGCCGTTTGCCGCGGGGTGATAAGCCGTGGTGCGAATTCTTTTACAGCCAATTACTTCGAGCAAGGCGCCAAACAATTGGGATTCGAACTGCGAACCTTGGTCCGTAGTTAAGTAGGTGGGTGCACCGTAACGCGATACACAATTGTCAAAGAAAACCCTTGCGACCGTCGACGCTGACGTTTCTTCGAGGGGAATGGCCTCCGGCCACCGCGAGTACCTATCAATCATTGTCAATATATACCTATATCCGTGCCGTTTCGGTGACGTTCCGACAATATCTATGTGCACGTGATGGAAACGGCCATCCGGGGCGACAAAATGAGCGGGTAAGAATTTGTTGTGTCGAGATACCTTAGCCTGTTGGCAGTTGGTGCATTGTTTACACCATTTGGCAATATCTCTACACATATCGGGCCATACATACTGTTGGCGAATTAGCCTGTCCGTGACTTTCGGGCTGGGGTATGCCGCGGAGTGGAAGAGGCGAAATATCTCTTGTCGGAAAGTTGCGGGCAAGTACAGGCGTATTACGTGTTCATGAATATCGCAATAAAATGGCACGTGGTTTTTGCCCGTCGACAACCTTTTCAGTTTGAGGGGGTGTTTGGGATCAGCCAAAATTGCCTTCAATTGCTCGTCTTTTGCTTGCTCTTCCGAAATGTGACTCGCATCGAAAAGAGTCGGTAGCCTGAGTGCGTCGATCCTGGTTTGTACGTCTGGTTATGCGGTTAAACGCTGTTCGCTCCAGTCGAACATAGTTGGAGCACAAAATGCGTCAATCCGCGACTACATTGTCCTTCCCGGATATGTGGCAAATTTGCGCGTTGTATTGGGCGATGAAAGAGAGCTGTCGTTTTCGGACCTTAGCGGACTTCTCGCAATCCTGCATCATAGCGTACTGCAGTGGTTTATGGTCGGTAAAGATTTTAAATTCTCGACCTTCCAAATAATAATGGAAATGCTTGATGGCTGAGTGAATGGCCGTTAATTCACGATCGTAAGTTGCGTAATTTCTCTGAGCTGGGTTAAATTTGCGAGAGAAAAAGGCGAGTGGTCGCCAATACCCATTTGAAAATTGCTCGAGAGCAGCCCCCATTGCAGTGTCAGACGCATCTGAAACTAGACGTATTTCCGCATTTTCGTCTGGGAAAGACATGTACGTCACATCCGCTAGCTCGTTTTTGCATTTAACGAAAGCTTTTTCCGCTTCTTCTGTCCATACGATCGGAGTTTTATCTTTTTTTTTAGCTTTTCTTAAATAAGCGTGTAAGGACCTTTGTGTATCCGCCGCGTGCGGTAAACATCTCCGATAAAAGTTTACCATCCCCAAAAATCTGCGCAATTCATCGACGTTGCCGGGTTTGGGAAATTCTTTAATAGCGCTAACCTTTTCAGGCGTAGGTTTGAATCCTTGCTCGTTTACGAGGTGCCCCAAGAAGGTGAGTTCTGTCACGCCTATTTGGCACTTCTCGATGTTGAGCCTCAGGTGAAATTTCTCGAGTCGGTCTAAGACTATTTTAAGATGCATCTCATGCTCCTCGGTTGACGAGGATGCTATGAGAATGTCATCGATAAAGACAAAGACAAAATCTAAACCGCTCAATGCTCTATATATGTATCGTTGGAAAGATTGAGCTGCGTTTCTAAACCCGAAACTCATTACGAGAAATTCAAAAAGGCCAAATGGCGTGATAACCGCCGTTTTCGGGACATCCTCCGGTGCGATCGGAATCTGGTGAAACGTTTTTTGCAAGTCCAGCGCAGAAAAGATTTTTTTCCCTTTCAGGAGAGTCGGGAAATCGTGCAAGTGAGGTACTGGATACTGATCGGGCACTGTAACCGCGTTCAGTCTCCTGTAATCCCCGCAGATTGGCCACTCCCCATTTTTTTTTTTGCTGTCAAGTGTATCGGACTAGCCCATGGACTATTTGAGGGCCTGCAAATGCCCTGTTCGCACATTTCATTAAATTGTTCTTTCGCGGCTTTTAATTTCTGAGGGGCTAAGCGTCGTGCTCTTTGAACCAGTGGTGGACCCGAGGTTTTAATATAGTGGTACACACCACGGTCTTTAATTTTTTCCGGTTGCTCGACGCCAATGACTCGCGGAAAATTGCTAAAAATGTGAGCATATTCATGGTTCGGATTTACCAGAAAAATTGGGAACTCTTCAACTAATTTAGCAACCCCTTGTGCGTAGGCACGGGATTCCACATCTACGAGTCTCCGCAATTTTAAATCCGGTAGGAGATGGTAGTGGCTCAAAGCATCGCCTCTTAATATTGGATAAGGCACATCCGCTACTATAAAATTCCATATTATTTTATTTGGTGAACCGACTTGTAGCTCTTGGCGTGAGATACCGTACGTATTAATTTGCGTGTTGTTAGCCGCGTATAATTTCAAAGACATAGATTTTCCGGGGTAGTTAGCGGGTCTAGGAATTAACGATACCTCTGCGCCCGTATCTATGAGAAACAGTTGCCCGGAGGTCCTGTCTTTTACATGGAGACGTACGGAATTTTTAACTCTACTGCCCGTCTCCGAGACCGTAGGTTTTTCTAGTTTTCCGTTCTTTTCTTCAATTTTTTCGCGCTCGCGGTTTTACTTACGGATTTAATTTGATTTTTCATTTTACAAGGTCCGTAACATCTGTATGCTGTTTCTTTGAAATTATCGTGATACCAGCACAACCCTGCATACATAACTTCTTTTTTTTCATTTTCAAAACCGGTCCGTGGGATGTTTTTCCTATCTCTACTACGGGGCTTGTCGCGCGGTTCTTTACTACTCGGTCTTCCACCTCTACGCTCGTTATTGGTTTTGCTGATCGCGCTAACGGCTTGTGTAAGGAGCTCGGTGATGTCTGCTATTGTCGTTTGCTCCGCTTGTTTGGGAATATCGGATATCGCGCTAACTTGGCTAGCGTTCTTATTTACAATCTCGTGGACTTTATCCGCGCGTTCGACGAGTTTCACTTCGTCGTTTTCGTCGTCGATTAAAACGCGAATGTCTGCGGGCAGACGTTCTTTCCACACCGTTAGGATGATTTTCCGAGGAACCGAGGTTTCTGCTAATTGATACATCTCCCGAAGAAACGCGGATGGTTTCCTGGTTCCCATTTTCGAGTCTTTAAATAGCCTGTCTAATTTCTGCTCAGCAGTTTCGGAGTACTCATCCAAGAAGGCTTTTTTAATTTGACCGTACTTATCGTCGGCTCGCAGGGTTTCAAACATGCTGGCCACGTCTCGAGTTGCATCACTACCCATGTTGTTCATGAGATTGACAAGTTTTTCCTCGTCGCTGATTATATTGCGGCAATGGAACTGTGTTTCTATCATCGCGAACCACGCTTCTGGAGCATGCTTCCAAAATGGCAAGCACTTCACCTCTCGCATGGGAGCACTTCGAACTTTATTTGTGAAGAAATTAGCGAACAGCCCAGATGTACTATCATTGTTTACGTTCGCGGTTTGATCCTGTAAAAGTGCCAGGGGCGTGCTTGGATTTGGGTCTGCGGACTCCGTTTCGTTTTTGTGGGAGGAGGACGCGTTTTCGTTAACCGCGTTTTTTATAAAAGCTTGTTCTAAAAGGCTAGTGATTTTTACTATATTATTAGTGAGCTCCTGCACTTGGAGTTTTAGTATTTTTATTTCCTCATTTGTATCCGCGACTTTTTCACCCTCACGCGCACCCTCCGTGTTCGTTTCCGCCATCTTAGCCGAGTACGATTTTCCGCTGCGCGTTAATTTCTCCCGGTTAACCGGGGTACGGGGAAGCATGTGCCTTGCCGGCAACGAACGATTTATGATTCATAGAGAAACCCAATATTTATGGTTAGAAAATTTTCCCGTGTGTCACCGATATTCTACAAGGGCACAGGTGCACTAAGACGCGTGATGTTAGCACTACTAGCATCACTTTCTATTCCGTTCTTTTCAACTGCGTAAACTTATCGCGTATGAAACCCATGCGAACGTTAGCTAAAATTCTCATTGAGTTTTAAAAAAATAAATAAATAATTTTCCGTAAAACAGTCAATAAAGAAAAACGAGCATCACTATTAGTGCCTATGCTAGCAGGTAAATTGGATAATTAACATTTCGCTAAAACGCATTGTTTGTAACCTGTCAAAAAAAAAAGGAAATACAAATAGTCAGTAACACTAGAATACGTATTCAAACACACGGATTTTCACCACTGTACATTTTAGGTTATACACACAAGGAGTTTTTCCATACCCTTCCATTAGAAGAAACAATTATAAAGTTATTACAAGTTATGGAAGGGAAAACGTGCTTCCATGAATTTTTGTAGATTAGACATAGAAAAAAATATTTTCTGCAACTTTGAACCAGTAGTTACACAGACGCTATTGCATAACTGATGCAGTTAGATGTTTTAGTTCCTCAGGTGTCAGGTTAAGATTGGTAGAAAAAGGAATAGTAAATCGCGACAATGTTACAATACAAAGATAAAAATACCTTCGATAAAACAACCATAGTTATTACACTGCGTCATGAGGCTTGACAGTACGCCACTTTACGCGTTACGGCGCAATTGGATTGTACAAAACATGAAATTCGAGTAAAAACCATAACATAAAAAGCGTACCTTTTCATAAAATTACAACTATCGAAGGTAATGAAGATGTGTCGTGACTGCTTCCTTTTAAAAATGTGGCTGTGGCCTGCGAGTGTATTATAAACATCACGGCGTCGTTCCTGCCAAACAATAGCGGGGTTTCCAAACTGGCGAAATGCTTTTAAAATCCATAGAAAATTCCAGTCGCAGGCCGGTGTCTCATGATTCCATTAAAATTCCATTAAGTGCGTATGTTCAACTGTTCGGGGTCACCAATATAGGCTTTTCCATATTTCCATATGACAAATTTAACCACAGGCCTATTACTGTGTAAGCAGGTTTCAGAATAAATACCACTTGAGTTACCATAAGTATAAAAGTAATTTATTGGTAGAAGTAACAGATTGAACTTGACAACGTCGTGTCGTAGTAAGTTTACTATATTCCGCTCAGGCTCGGTCAACTCTGTACAGGGAAATGGCGAATTTTTAGGACTTGGGCGCGGGGACTGAGAGGCATTGAGGGGTGTCATATTAGTTCTTTGGCCCATCGCAGATGGCGCAGACTTTCAACACCAAGGGGTGGGGCGATGTAAAAAGCGCGTGCGCGGCAAATTGTTTGTTGTGGTTGTGGCTGTCAAAGTACACGTGAATCGAAAAATATACGCGGAATTGGTTAAATTTTTCTAATTTAACTCACTTTCATCCAATTCATAAAATCTATATCTCGGGAGCAAGTTTTTATTTGTTGTTTGAACACAAAATTGCACTTTTTATTGTTATCCGTAACCAACCCTGTTTCAATTTCAGGTTCCTGTCACTTTGAAATTGTAAACTTCAACATTCTATTTCTCGGATAATTTGTAGATAATTTTTTTTTAATCATTCTTTTTTGGTCTCAATTGAGAAACACTCCAGCTTGGGTGTGAAGTATTGTTTTATCTCTAAATGGTGCTTTCGATTTTACAGAATATTATTTCAGTCTCCTAAAAAATCCGATTTTGTTGGTTGTGTTGTTCTGTACGGCAGTCCTTCAAATAAAGGCAAAATTAATTGATTGAGAAACGTCAAATGGGAAATAAAATGATAATTATCTTTAATTTCCTATTTTTCGTTCCTTATTTGCTTCATTTTGTCTTTATAATTCATTTTTTGTTGAATTATTCTAGTATTCAACACATGTAAGGAAGGGGCATATACATATATAAAAACCAACACATGCACGCGTCTGTAGTTCTCTGGCTCATCACAGATGGCGCAGAATTTCGCCATTTATTTCCCACAGAGTTGACCGAGCCTGATTCCGCTATAGGAACGACTGAAGCTGGACGCGGTCGCTACGTTGCCGCGTCTCTCCGTCTCACCCCACTCTCCATTCTCCCCTCTCTGTACCACCATGTAGGTAGAGCCTACAAGTATTCCCCCACTCCCCCCTTCTCAAAAAGCCCGCATAAATTAAAAATTCCGAAGGGTTTTTGGAGAGGTTTGTTGTAAAAATTAAAACCAATGCAATAAATATAAATTTCAATTCATGTTTTGATGTTTTTTTAAGAAAATTTATAAACTTTCATTAATTAGGTTTTCTTCTTTAGGAAAACTAAAATTGATTTCCTCTTAAGTCAGTAATCGGAATCGATGGCGATTCCGACGAAGAATCGATTCCTGGAATCGATTCCCTAAAACCAAGAATCGATTCCGAAGAATCGAAGAATCGACGCCAAAAATCGCTTCTTCGAAGGAATCGGAATCGACTTGGCCATCTCTAATTCCTTGTCTGACTGTTACGGCGTCCCACATTCTTTACAATTGGAGAATATAAAGAAATTGCATCAAGGCCACTTTGATATCAGCAAATGTAGAGAAAGAGCCCAGCAATCTGTTTGGTAGATTGGCTGAAGTACACAATTGCAAGATTTAATTACAAACTGTCTAAAGTGTTTAGAAGAGAGAATAAATCACAAAGAGATGTTTGTATCAGATAACATTCCCAACAGACCTTGGCAGAAGATATCATTAAATTTATTTAAACATAAGCAATGGTATCTCGCTTTGCACGCGAGTATGACTTCAAGCATGTTACTATTTCACCGGGATATTCTCAAAGTAAATGGACGTATTGAAGCAGCCGTAAGAATCGCTAAAGCTCTAATTAAGAAAACAGATGACGTGAATGTAGGATTACTTGCATACCGCACTACACCCCTCAAAAATGGTTATTCGCCTGCTGAATTAATGTTCACTAGGAGAACTCAGTCTACATTGCTAGAAAAATCTGTACTGGATTTATTATACATGTAATGGAAGCAATAATGCACAACATGAAATTAAATTTAGTATACCAGCGTACAGTAAGTTTAGTATGTGCATTAGGGTGGTTCTTATTTATACGTAGTGGGTTTTTTTTCTCGAATTTCTCTGCTCTCATCCCCCAGTTTTGTTCGAATGCCCAAAAAAAATCTCCAAATTTGAGCAAAATCGGTCAATATTTAGGTGTCGCGAAAAGACCATGAAATTTCACATTGATTTAACATGGGAAAAAGTCAGCTTTTTGTAAATCTAATATTTAAACCTGATAATAGGTTACAAATAATTCTGTGTTTTAGTATATTGTTCAGAATTTCACAGAGAATAAGAATCAATCACAAATTTTTAGGTTGAATAATTTTAAGCCACTCTTATGGGTCCCCCAAGAAAACCCCATAAGTGACAAATGTGAATTTTACGTAATATTGCGGTTTATTGACGCTTTTTAGAAGTTTTTTTTACATATATAATCATTGATCAGTAATTTAAGAATATCCAGTCATTTGTTAACTAATACTCAATTGTTTAAACAATTAAAATTTGTTTAAATATTTGTTTTTTTCAGCTAACTCGCGAAATGAACGTATTTTCTAGACATTATGAGTTATTTAATCAATAATAAGAATAAAATAATTTGTTCAAATGATTTTACAATTATTTAAATAATACGTATTTGTTCAAGCATATATCGTAGGGGAGAGTGCCCTTGGTTGGGACGTTTTTTGTTTTTTGCTCATAAGAATAATAAATATATGAATATAATTAATTTTGTATGCTTATACATAAGAGTGATGCTTAACTATAACTTCGAAACAGATAACATGAAATATGAATACAAATTGTTGATTTGAGAATGATTTGTTTAAATCGATGAAAACGTCCCAACCAAGGGCACTCGGTCTTTGGTTGGGACACGTCGGTCCTTGGTTGGGACACTTAAAAAAAATGTGTATTTATGAATGAGTAATTAAACTAAAGTGATATAATATTTAGAAAGAAGTAATAAATATAGGAAATGTATAAGGGAAACAAGATATGTCATGTAAAATTGTTTTCAGTAAATACAGCAATATATTACAGCTGTGTAAAATTGGTCAGTTTCATAAAGTTTATATTGAACAAATAAAATAGTTCTTGATATAACGGACATTATTCACTCTGAAATATAGAGAATGATATTAACTAGAAGTAATATATATATACATATATATATATATATTTATTTATTAATTTCACAAAAATTTGAACAATAAAATATATGAAACTTTTAAATTGGACTTTTTGTCCATCTAAAACATGTTCAAAAATCTTCAAAATGTCGGATAATCAAAACAATTATTTTTAAGTGGAAATCACATGATTCCATGAACAATTATTATTCGATTCAATGTTGTTCTCAATAAACAATCGCTAGTTACAACATCGACGCTATTTACCAGCATCTTTCTTCTACTGTTATCGAAAGCGAAAACAAAATCAAATGTAATGCGCATGCGCGAAGTGTCCCAACCAAGGAACATGCAGGTGTCCCAACCAAGGAATATTCCGTGCGCATAGAAAATTATTTTTTACACGTAGTTAGTGTTAGTATTTTTGAAAAACATGAATGGTTATATGAAACTAATTAAATTCCCTACAAGCAGATATTTTTTATTTTTCAAAAATATTTCGATAAGATAATAAAAATTCACTGGAAAAATACCATAACATTTTACTTTTGATAGCTGTGAGTGATTTTCGTTCATATCTAGGGGTAAGCTAAACAAAAATAATTTTCACTTCAGCCATTCATGCCTTATAATAAATGAAAACTGAAATAATTTTTTCAGATTTTTAATGCTTAATCTATAACATTTATCCCCGCTGTCCCAACCAAGGACCGTCCCAACCAAGGGCACTCTCCCCTACCTAAAAAAAAGCAGGTGGAACATTTTCTCACTAAATCTTCGGCAAATTTTAATATTTTCAACTACTAATTTGTTTATTACGAACACTCGTAGATGTTTGAACAAATTAAAATTTCTTTAACAATTTTTTTTTTTACATTTTTGTTGTTGCTATTTTTCGAAAGATTGACATATTTTTATGTTTTACTTTGCTCTTCAAGAATACTCTTAAATGTTTAAACAAATTAAAATTGTTTAAACAATTGAATATTAGTTAACAAATGACTGGGTATTCCTAAATTACTGATCAATGATTTTTTATGTAAAAAGAACTTTTAAAAAGCGCCAATAAACCGCAACATTACGTAAAATTCACATTTGTCACTTATGGGGTTTTCTTTGGAAACCCATTAGAGGGGCTTAAAATTATTCAACCTCAAAATTTATGATTGATTCTTATTCTCTGATAAATTGTGAACAATATACTAAAACACGGAATTATTTGTGACATATTATCGCGTTTAAATATTAGATTTACAAAAATCTGACTTTTTCCCATGTTAAATCAATAGGGAACTTCATGGTCTTTGCGCGACCCCTAAATATTGATCGATTTTGCTCCAATTCGTTGGAGATTTTTTTTTTTGGGCATTTAAACAAAACTGGGGGGGGGGGGGGATAGCAGAGAAATTCGAAAAGTGAAAAATAAGGGCCACACGGAAAAAAATGGATAGTCAAACTTGAAGTGTCAAAATTTAGATGATCAGTTTGATATTTAGATAGTACTATCCACCATTTTTGCTTCGCCGTGTTTTACAACATTTTTAATTAGTTTAAACCACCTGCTGATACTTCAAGCATGTTTGGAGAGTGAATCAAATGTGGAGAACATGTGGAGAGCGGATTGAGTGGTTTTTGTTCAGATTTTAAACGTCAAATTCGATACTTCCGAGGGATTAAGTACAAAGGCGCTAATCATTAATTAGTGCTTATTCTCAACATTTTCGACCGAAAACGTGCTCAGAATTTCGTAATTCGTTGATAATAAAACAAGACTTGCGAGATTTGTGATACACATTTATATTGTTTTCTGAATTTTCCAGTGTTAATGTTTTCATTCAGTGCAGTGACGTCGTTTCCTTACCCTTTTGTGCTCAAAGTGATATGTTTTCAAAGTTTTGATAGATATGCAATTATGTCTCAGGCATCATACTCTTTAAAAATAATAAATATGCCTTAAGAATTGATGGATTTTATATCAATTTTCATGTTTTTCAGGTTTCATTTAATAATTTAATTTCCCTCTCTCGTCTCACTCACTCTGTTGAATATATATGTAGGTAGAAGGAGGACAAAAGATAATAAAGTTGACCCACTGACATGCTTAAATTAACACTACGAAATAATCAATCTAAAATTCCTGAGATAATCAAGTTCAAACTCCAGGATACATAATTATGTATACGTATTATGCACCGCAGTGTCTCGTCGTCCCGAAATTTGGGATGACTAGTGCAATATTTTTCATAAGCTTGGCTAGTCGTCCCGAATTTTCGGGTGGGGCGGGAAGGTACCTCTGTGACTGGCCATAGAAATAATGTTGGTGAAACACCTATCCCTTTTCCAAGGTCTCGTGGGGGGGGGGGGGGAAGGCACCCCTGTGACTGGCCACATAAATAAAATTGGTCCAACCCCCCTAATTTTTCGGGACTAGACACAGCCATTATGCACATATTTATAACTTAAGAATACATAGAAATTTTTTAATTTTTTTGCAATATCGTCTTAAAGAACTTCCAAAAATAGTTAATCTTAGGGATTCTTAGGGATAGGGGGAGGGGGGGGGCAAAACTGTCAGAAAAAAGCGCTGAGTATTTTTTGATTGGCCCCTATATATGAGGTGTCAAAAAATGGTCTTCTCAAATTATATACCATTCGAAGCAGAATTTCACGAAACGTATAAATTAATAAAGTCACAGAAAAGTACTTCTGGTGCCTTTTTTGTAAATCTTAAAAATCAGATATCTGGCTAGTCTGAAAGATCTAAATTCTCAAACCTAAAATTCTAACGAAGAACCTAGACCTTAATGCACGAAAGTGACCTTGAAATTTTTACTCAATATCTTTTGTTAGCTTTAATAAATTTTCCGAGTACCCCATTCTATGAATTTAAAGATTAAGCCTAGAGACGTAAAGAAAATCAAGTATATATTTCGGGCGACAGGGCGGGGTACTTTTGATACTCCTGTTAGATCCCACTGATTTTGCTATTCATCCTTAAAAATGTTCAATTTTTTAAACCCTCATATCTACCTATAATTCTTTTAATTTGTATAATTTCAGAAGAACATTTTTATATTGTATGATGAAGTACAATCAGGTATAATAAGTCGATATAAATTGAGAATTAAATTCTCTGTTATATTAGTTTAAAATTTATAATTCAACTTAAATTGAAATTATTACGAAAATTGGTTCTCTGATCGCTATAATTGAATAAACATTAAGCTAATAATTGTTCAAATATATATAATAAATAATTGTAAGAAAGACTTAAAGGCTTCAAGTTGTACACCCTTTGAACGATACAGAAAAAAAATTCAAAGAAGAATAATAAGTTTTGCAAAACTGAACATATTAATGTATTTCTTATTGACAAAGAGAATACAAATTTTGTTGGTGTAACGCTTTCAAAGGGAGGTTAAACATTTTTTTTAATTCAAAAAGTTTAAATTTCGGGCAACTAAAATGTGACAGATTGAAAGTGAACCTGTTAAAATTAGAAGTGTCTAGAATCTACTACATGTACCGAAAATATTCAGCTATTCGTACACAAATTTCGGTGCATAGAGCCCCTTCGTCCTGAAATTCATACAGAAAAAATCCAGCTATTCGTACCGAAATTTATGTACACGTAGCCACTTCATTAAAAATTGTACACTTTAAAAATTGAAACGTTTAGAGCGAAACATGTTTAATTACGTATTCAACAGAATTAAAAGTTTAAAATAACATTAACAAAACTGAGCAGTGTGGTCTTTTAGATAAAAAAATATCTAAATAAATAAAATTATAATAACTTACTTTGAAAGATTGCTAAAGGCGAACTTTCAACAAAATATTTCAGTTTGATATTATTTAGTTATTTATAAGTTTACATGTTTCTGCTATCTGTTCAGGAAAAAATTGCGTAACTCTTATGCAATCCTAATGTTGTACGGCTTATTTTATTCCTTGATGAACTCTCTAGTCTAGAAATCTTCTTTGTTATATTTTTATTTAAAAAAATGTATTTGAGAAAAATATTGTCTATAAAATTAACAATTGTATAATTCCTGAATAAAATGTTTTGAATAAAAACGTACCGAAGAGGTTCGAAGAGTATCCTTTGAAGAATAAAACCAAGTGAGAAAAAAATAACCTAAAATATTTTTTTCTAAAGTTCGCTTGATAGTAGGAGTATTTTTTTCAAATTCACAAATCATGTTTAACAATGCTTATTTTTGAACTTGAAATAACTAGTGTACATCCTTATTAATTGCTTTAAATTGGAAGCCTGAACAATTGAACAATTATGACCGTACTGGCTTTTGGCAATAAATAAACTATGATAAAACTATGCCTTCAAAATTAAATTATTTGCAACTATATGACAAACTTGTTTTGTATTTGTGAATCAAGACTAAAAATGTATGATTAAAAAAAATATCCAGTTTCAAGAAACGGAATATGGAAGTTTATAATCTCAAATTGACAGGAACCTAAAACTGGAACAGGCTCTGTTGCGAATAACGATAAAAAGTGAAATTTTAAATTTGAACAGAAAATAAAAACTTTCTTCTGAGATGTTGAGTTGCTTAATTGCTTGAATTGCGACTAAAAATCTGTTTTTCAATATAAAAAATAAAATAAAAACTTGCGAGATATGGGGAGGCCGAATAAGAATAAAAAACTTTCATCGAAAAAAATTATTCTGTTCCGGGAAAATAAATATTTAGTCTGGCGGTATCGCACTGTAACACACGAGTTTTCGTTCAAAGATGTATAAAGAGAAGAAAGACTTAGCAGAAGATTTAAGATTTCTGGTTAGAATTTGATTGATACTTTGGTGCGGAAAAAAGTGGAAAATAGTTCTATTAAAGAGCTTTTTCTTTAAGATAAAAAAGCATTTATTATTTCATTGTATTGAAAAACTTTTAGGAAGAGAAACATGGTCAGAAATAGGTTTAAAAACGGTAAGAAGATAGGAAATTAAAAAAAAGGAGAAGATGGGAGACGATGAATTGTATAATGCAGATTGCGCTCTTCATTATTGAATTGTAGTGAATCGGAATTGGGTGCGAGTAAATTTGAATAGTAAAGAGCAGATTGGTTAGGAACTCAAATGAATTGGATTTTAAAAATTCAACAATGTCCATCATAAAAAACCTATTTTATAAATATTTAAATAAAATATAAAAATAAAATATATTTAAATAATTTAATATAAATATTTAAATTGCAATGAAATGTACATACATCTGTGAAAATTATTATACAATTAGATTGTAATTTCATGAGCAGTGTATTTTAAATTACAACGTATAACCTGGTAAATTTACCAATGTCGATCCGAAATTCACGATCTACTCCAATTTCACCCCATGGAAAAGTATGAAATAAATGTAAAATTACTATGTCTGACAATGGAAATTATTCTTTTTAAAATAATAATTTTTATAATTTCAGAAGAAAATTTTCATATTGTATGATGAAGTATAATAAGGTATGATAAGTCAATATAAATTGAGAATTAAATTCTCTGTTATATTATATAAAGGAGGCATTGTTAATAAATTAAAAATTTCATGTATGTAAATCGGTTGAAGTTAAAGAATTTTGAATTAGATCGAAGTGAATGAAAAAATTTTTATTTTTTAATTCCTTGTTTCTATTCTGTCATATTCTGTTATAAACGTACCAATCCTATAGTAGCAAGATAACTGCAGACTGGCGCAAGCTGGGCGCCAGAAAAAGAGGAATCTGTTTGCAGCCTGGCACCCGGCTGGTTCCGCTTCGGCGTGCTGTTCTGGCATCAGAGTCTGTTGTAGCAGATCTTGACCCAGACTGCTCATGATATACACCAGACAGAATTAAAATAACGTAAAATGGTACTAAATAGATTTCTGTAATAGTTTTACACTATGTTTGAGGCCTTTCTGGGAAAACATACTGCGGAGAAGTCACAACATTACAGGAGAGACACTGAAATATTAAAAACATAACCTGTTGTCGTATAAGCTTACATGCTTGCATGCTTGGTCATACTTGTGAATCGTTCAAATTTCCGATTGCTAGATTTTCAATTTCATTATTTATATTCTACATTAATTACTAGTGTTTAAACTAAATACCAGAATCTGGTTCCTTTATTCACCAGATTCTGTTTTTCATCTGGTCTGATAATTTCTCCTGCCAGTCTGGTCGACTAGAGGGAGCAGATGCTGAGCCAGACTCTGGCCTCTGTCATACAAGGCAGGCGTTGCTACTAGGGAATATATTCACTCGGTTGTGTTTTACGTTACGTTATTTAAAAAAGTGAAATTCACGCCGAAATTAACATGGGTTAAATTACACTGCAATTTTGAAAAATATATTATGCAGAACACTCTGTCTATCATGTAATTATTATTAAAAGATAAAAGGATCATATTACAGAAAAATCATAAAACGGTTTCCGCTGAATATGGTTACAATAATTAATGAGAAGTCGCGGACAATTGTGCAGGGATGGTCCCGAAAGAATATCCCCTAAGCGAAGGCGTAACAACCGTGCCGAAAGCTGAATGGCACCTGGGTAAGATGTCTTGAACGGTGACTCTGGGATACCGGACGACCTCTCAGAGTACCAGCCTTATGCTTGCACGAATGGACGAATCAACTTAAGAATGACGTGCTAGACTGCTGCGATACCAGCATTATTCCTGTTCTCGGAGGCTTTATGGCAGGCCTGCCCAAGCTGGGGAAAACTGCTCATTCACCACATGTTCGAGTGCCACCACCACGTCCCTCTTCTCAGGTCAAGAGGCTTGCGGGGTGGTCGCTCTCGTGAAGTTGAATGAGTAGAGGTCGGTGGTGGTGTTAAATTCCCATTTGGCAAATAAGCAGTTTCCCCCAGCTTGGGCAGGCCTGCTTTATGGCGCCTATGCACACTCTGTGGTGCCAGAAACACCCAGAGCTTCTGCACGTTTGGTATCAGTCTTTGCGAAATCAAGCCGTCAACCTCCGGAAAAATGGATATATACGCGGAGCGCTTCCCCAACCGCTGCTTGATCAAGCTGCAGACGAAGATGAAGAAGCGACATTAAGACCAACCGCAGAAAGCAGGCACCTGCTGAAAGATGATCGCAATTTCAGTACAAGGAGGAACATCAACATGCAAGTTCCTCTTAAGCCCCAAGATCTGACTGAAATGGATGCCTCCCTTCGTGGAGATATCTCGCAAGAGCCCCACTTCTGAACCATCAATTGCTCAGTTTATGGTGCTGCGAGAGCTTTGGCTGATTCAAATTGAAGGCTAAAACCGACGATGGATCAAATGACCAAAAGACGCTTGCATCCACTGAACAAGAAAATTGCATGGGCAAGACAGAATGTGTCCCGTGTTCAACGTGTGATTGACTACATAACATCTGGTAGATCGTTCACGGAAAGGGTTCGAAAGTTCGCCCAAGAACTAAGGATCTTGAATCACACACTAAACAAGTCAAAGCTGCTGACAATCAAGCAGCATATTGTTGACGAAATACGGCTGTTATCTGGCGCAAGGAGGAGAATACAGAAGAGGGAGGGATGGATCAGGGAGAATCAACAGTTTCTCGCTGACCCATCGCGCCTCTTCAGCGATCTCCCGGTTTTTGTAAAAAATCCACCCACGCCCAAGGAGGTAGAGACTTTTTGGAGAGAGGTGCACAAGATCCCGAAAACACTAGAGTTGAAAGAAGATATTGACAATATCATCCGCTTCAAGGAGTTTTGCGACAACCTCATGAAATCTTAGGCGGAATGTCCATCAGTCACTGCCAAAGAGGTAAAAAAAGCACTCAGATGCACGAAGAACTTTTCCGCTGCTAGACCAGATTGTATCAAGAACTTTTGATGGAAGAAGTTTACTTTTATACGCCAAAATTCGGCCTGCATATTCACCTCATATTTAAAGTCGGAGACGCCCATTCTGCAGTGGCTGGTGTTAGGACGCACTATATTCCTGCCGAAAAAAGGCAACTTGTCCAACCCAGAGAATTACAGGCCGATAACTTGTTTTCACACAGACTGTATAAGATCTTTATAGCTGTCCTAAACAACAGGATTGTTTGACGAATTGAGCCTGTGTGGCGAGAGATGTACGAACAACGTGGCTCGAAAAAAAGGTGTAGCAGGCTGTCGAGAGAACCTGCTAATTGGCAGGTGTGTCTGTAAACACGCTGCAGCCCATCAGCGCGTCCTGTCAATGGCCTGGATTGACTACCGGAAAGCTTTCGCTTCAACCTATCATAGACTTCTCATCTGTCTGTTGGAAAGCTTGAAGATACATCCACACATAGTAAGATGCATAGAGAGATTGATGCCTCTTTGGAAAACTAGATTTACCATCTTATCTAGAAATTATCGTCTGACAACTAACAACGTTACCTTCCAGAGGGGTGTCTTTCAAGGTGATACCATGAGCCCTTTGATTTTTTGCATCACACTTCTGCCTCTATCTCTCGCACTACGAAATTCTCCTGGATAACTCTGTGGCGACACTAATCAGCGCGAGCATAAGGTCACTCATGTATTTTATATGGATAAGCTGAAGATATATGCCTCTGGCAAAATCAAACTTCAAACTACTATGAATATCGTCAAGAATTACATAGGAGAGATTGGGATGGACTTTGGTTTGGACAAGTGTGCCAAAATTCATCTGGAGAAAGGAAAAATTACTGGCGTTCCCAAGGACCCTGAGCTTGTGAATATAAGTGTCATTAGACATCTTGATACTGGATAAACCTATACATACCTGGACGTGCCTCAAAGCCGCATTCAGGACGTAACATCAGTGTAGGAGTCTCTCCAAAGCAGATACAAGCATCTTCTTCGACAGATTTGGTCTTCCAATCTGTCGGCGTTGAACAAGGTATCTGCGACTCACATGCTTGCCGTCCCGGTTCTACTCTACTCGTTTGGGGTGGATCAATGGAAGAAGAACGAGCTTGAGGCCCTTGATGTCACCACACGTAAGATCATGCATATGCATAAAAGCTTGCATATCAATTCTTCACTTTCGTGATTATAAATTTCACCCCGCCAAGGCGGATGCGGACTTCTGAATCTCCAATGTCTTCATAACCGAATTGTTCTAAGCACAGCTTACATCGTTGCGAATGGCAGAGATCCTCACCTAAAGATTATCAGGAACCACGAGATGATTGGCGAAGGAGCGTTCCTTTACAAAGCCGCGGCGCAAGCGGTCGAGACCCTTGGCCTGAATTTTAACGTCTTAAAGCCGAAGTGAAGAAAGCAGATGCTGGAAAATTTCACCAACAGCTACTCGCCAGGACGGTATCATTTCCACCCTAGCATACCGTGACCACATTTTATGTCAAGAAGTTCCCAGTGATAGGTGCAGAGCGTGTCATGCACACGCTGAGTACCTAGAATACATACTATCGGGGTGTCCGACCCACACAGGAACGACGTATATCTATATACATAATGCGGCCTGACATTGTTTTCCAAGACTATAATTATATATATATATATATATATATATATATATATATATATATATATAATTTAAAAAAAAAACAGAGTTAAGCAACCACCGCAGGGTCCCACTAAGAGCAACTGCCATCTAAAAAATGTCAATAGCCCCCAGTGGAACCACGGTAAATCACACCTATGGCCACGTCTCACAAACTTGAGATGGGTGGTCACAGGGCACGACGAAATCACAACGACAGGCCGGCGAAACGCTCGTGTGTCTTGAGGACACGAAGCGACCCAAGGATGACAGCTTTTTGCATGCATCTCGCAAGTGAATTGGCATATTTTTGGCACGCAGGTATGGCTTTAAGGTTACGAACCAGTGATAGTTTCGCACCTCCGAGAGCATCTATCACAAGGACAATTACTTGCACCGAATATTTTGGGCACAGTCGTTGCAGCTCTCTTTTAAGGTCTTGATGCCTCTCCTCTTTTTCTTTCTCCTTTGCAGTGATGTTGTATTCGGACGGAGCCGAGAATTTGATCACGAATATAATTCATTTCTCAAACTCTTGGAAAACAAAGTCAGGGCTCGAGTGCGCAACGGAGACTGCTGCCCGAAAATTGCAGTTCCAGAAAATTTGACACTTCTCATTTCACACAATTGATTCTATCTCCCTTGAAGCGTTCGGCAGGGCAGAGTCGCGACCAACACCATAAGATCGACAAAGATGGTAATAAAGCACTCTTAGGGCCACATTATGTCTATAGATGTACGTCGTTCCTGCGTGGTTTGGACACCCCGATAGTATGTGTTCTAGGTACTCAATGTGTGCATGGCACGCTCTGCACCTATCACTGGGAACTTCTTGACATAAAATGCGGTCACGGTATGCTAAGATGGAAATGATATCGTCCTATCATGCGAAAATAAAACCCTCTGTACCTGAATTAACCCTGATGATTTGAGGAAAGCAAAAGTTTGCTCCTTCGACAAGGACTGTTTTTCTACATTTCTGTGAAAGTTTCCGTGCATTGCTTTGTCGAGTAGCTGTTGGTAAAATTTTGTAACCTCTGCTTTCTTCACTTTGGCTTTTAGAAGTGAAGCATCAAGATGGAGTAATGCACCTTCCTCACTTCTGATGTTAAAATTCAGGCCAAGGGTCTCGGCTCATTAATCCGCGCCTTTGTAAAGGAACTCTCCTTCGTCAATCATCTCGTGATTCCTGACCATCTTTAGGAGAGGATCTCTGCCATTCGCAACGATGTAAGCTGTACTTAGAACAATTCGGTTATGAAGACACTGGAGATTCAGAAGTCCGCGTCCGCCTTGACGGCGTGATATGTACAATCGCGGAACTGACGGATGGATATGCAAGCTTTTATGCATATGCATGATCTTACGTGTAATGACATCAAGGGTCTTAAGCTCGTTTTTCGTCCATTGAACCACTCCAAAAGAGTAGAGTAGAACCGGGACGGCAAGCATGTTAGTCGCAGGTACCTTGTTTAACGCCAAAAGATTGGAAGACCAAATCTGTCGAAGAAGATGCTTTTATCTGCTTCAGAGACATTCCTTCACTGATGTTACTTTCTGAATGCAGCTTTGAGGTACGCTCAGGTATGTATAGGTCTCTCCAGTGTTAAGGTGTCTAATAACACTTATATCCACAAGCTCAGGGTCCTTGGGAACGCCAGCAATCTTTCCTTTCTTCAGATTAATTTTGGCACACTTGTCCAAACCAAACTCCATCCCAATCTCTCCTGTGTAGTTTTTGACGATATTTATAGCAGTTTGAAGTTTGCTTATACCAGAGGCATAGATTTTCAGGTTATCCATATAAAATACATGAGTGACCTTATGCTCGCGCTGATTAGTGCCGCCACAAAGGTATCCAGGAGAATTTCGGAATGCGAGAGATAGAGGCAGAAGTGTGATCCAAAAAAGCAAAGGGCTCATGGTATCGCCTTAAAAGACGCCCCTCTGGAAGGTGACGCTGTTCGTTGTCACACGATAATTTCTAGATGAGATAGTACATCTAGTTTTCCAAAGGGGCATCAATCTCTCTATGCATCTCACTACGTGTGGATGTACCTTCAAGCTTTCCAACAGACAGATACCCTGCTACACTTTTTTTCGAGCCACGTTGTTCGTACATCTCTCGCCATACAGGCTCAATTCGTCGAACAATCCTGTTGTTTAGGACAGCTGTAAAGATCTTATACAGTAGAGTGGTCCAAAAAAAGCGATTGTTCAAATGTTCATGGGCGCGTGGAAATCCGTACAGCCTAGGAAAAATCAGAATATGCCTATTTTTGTGTTTCGTTGTAAAGTCGTTTTTCAGCTTGCTAACATGTTTAAAAATTTTTTTTAATGTGATGTCAAAGTGATAAAACTGTGAGTCCACATCAAGGATTCACCTGCTTGGCGACTGGAGGCTTCTTCTCACTCCGCTCCAATGTGGTAACAGTCCTTAATGTGTTTGTCGACCTCGAGAACTACGCCTTAAAAGTTTATTACTGGAAATTTAAAGTGTCATTGTCAGCAGCTTACTCCAACTGCATGGCCCTACCCCTAAACACCCTAACTCTAAAAACTGCTGTCGTTCGAAGAGAGGCAGCAATATTAATTTGCATAAGTGTGTCTCCTTCGCACTTATAGTCGAAATGGATATTACAAAAGTTGAAAATATAATGCTTTATGAAGTTAATTTGGAATAATTGTTATGAACAAAAATTCTGCACTTATTTAAAATAGTCAGTTTATTGGTTCATTGTTGAATAGCAGAACTAATGAGTATTGAGAAATATTTAATAAATTAAAGTAAACATCTAATGTCTGCAAATAGTACTCTTTATTGAATGTTATCCAGAAAATATTCAAGATTACAATAAAAATTTTTTGGGCGGATAAAAAAACTCTTACGAGTCTTCTTTTAGACTTCTTAACATATCTCGCGTCTTTTGGAGTAATATTAGACTTTTTGATTTTTGCATATCAATTTCAATAAATAAATTAAAAACGAAGAGTTTTGTTGAAAAATGGTTCAAAGAAATTCTGTAGGAATTTATAACAGCTGAAATTCCGCCAAAAACCTCAGTAGTTGATTTAATTTTGTACATATCATTGTTTGATAAATTTTAATAAAGCAACTGGTTTTTAAGCACTTTTAAACAATTTCAATACAAATATTTTCTGTTAAGCCATGTAATTTTGAATAGAAATAAATCAAATAAATTATATTGAATCAATTCTTGAAATAACATTATTAAATGTTTAAAAATGAAAATTAAAATAATATGCAACTTTTCTTTTCCAATAACGGAATTTATAGAATTTCAAAAGTTATGAGTTATTTATGATTTTATGGCGTGTTCGTGCCTTTACCCCTTTTGCCGAGTTCTGCCACTCTCTTTAGGGTCAATTTGTATTTCGAATTTCCAATAGAATAGGTTCTACTCAGCTGTTTATGGCTTCACCTGTATAGCCTACGGGTGAACCTATAGTTAAATTATCAGTTTTTACCAATTTTTCAAACCCCTTCGTTTAATATAAACTGTTGACCATTTCAGTTGTTCTTTTCCAAATTTATTCTGAGCAGTTTAAAGTATACTCTGTAAAAATTTCACTCCAGACAAACCTCACCAAAGCGTGCAAAGCGTTCACCAAATTCTGCAAATATTGAAAATTTGGTAGATTTCTCCTTCTTGTAGAATTGTTACATAATATTTATGAAATATGAAAATTTGACTAAATCCATTTTCAAATCTCGGAGAATAAATAATTCCAATAAGGAATAAATTGGTTCATAACTTCTTATGAAAAATTGAACTTGAAAAAAAAGTTGTATTTTTACATGTTAAACTCCATAAGAGGAACAATTGCCTTTAGCAAGCTGAAAAATGACTCTACAACGAAACAAAAAAATAGGCATATTCTGATTTTTCCTAGGCTATACGAATTTCCACGCGCCCATGAACATTTAAACAGTCGCTTTTTTTTGGACCACTCTATTGTACAGTGTGCTCAAACAAGTGTTCCGTGAACGGTCTGCCAGATGTTATGTAGTCAATCACACATTGAACACGGGACGCATTCTGTCTTGCCCATCCAATCTTCTGGTTCAGTTGATGCAAGTGTCTTCTGGTCTTTTGATCCATCGACAGTTTTAGCCTTCGATTTAAATCAGCCAAAGCTCTCGCAGCATCATAAACTGAACAATTGATGGTCCAGAGGCCGGACTCTTACGAGATATCTCCACGAAGGGAGGTATCCATTTCAGCCAGATCTTGGGGCTTTGGAGGAACTTGCACGTTAATTTTCTCCCTTGTGCTGAAATCACGATCATCTCTGAGAAGGTGCCTGTTTTCTGCGGTTGGTCTTAATGTCGCTTCCTCATCTTCGTCTGCAGCTTGATCAAGTAGCGGTTGGGGAAGCGCTCCGCGTACATATCTATTTTTCCGGAGGTAGTCGGCTTGATTTCTCAAAGACTGATGCGAAACATGCTGAAGCTCTAGATGTTTCTGGCACCATAGAGTATGCATACGCGCCATGAAGCCTCCGCGAACAGGGATAATGCTGGCATCGTAGCAGGCTAGCACGTCATCCCTGAGTTGATCCGTCCACTCAATGTGGGCGTTTCGCCGGTTTGTCGTCGTGTTTTCATCTAAATTATTTTCAGCAACCTGAACTCTAGGATGATCGACATTGTTTGCCGACCCATTGTCGAATGTTCTACGCGTTCGATCGTTTTGAACCGCATCTACAGCATTTTGGTGTTTTGGTGGTTTCATTGTTGTTCCCAGACTCAGAAAAAAACTTTTCTTGAATCAAAATGTAAATTTAAAACTACTCTCTTCAGTAGAGCGAAGTGAAAATACTAAAATTAGTCGAATCTTTTGAGTTACAATTTATGGGTCAACATCCATAATAAGTGAAAAAACAAATTTTTTAATCGGTAAATGTCTTCAGTTGTCTTTTTGAAATTTACAATTAAAAATTGTAATAATTAAAAAAAAATGTTTTGCCTTATTTAAAATTTTTTTTAAATGTACTAAAGCATGTTTTTTGGATTGATTCGAACCTGAAATTTCTTCAGCTTGAACCAAAGAAACATGTTATAATTTTTTATTCATGAGAAACATTTTTTTCGCGGTGTTTATAAGGTTCCAAAGTCGCAAAAAAGATTGAAAATCCCAAAAATCCTGACTCACGACAGAATTTTTTTCCCGAAAAACCAAATTAACAATAAGATAAGTTTTGAACAAAATAGTTCAATTGTTGAATTAAGAACATCAGTTTTTAACCAAAAATCGAATAGTTACATTTTTGTTTCGAAAAATTAATTTTTGATTAAAAAAACTGAATTTTCGCCCAAATTCTTGAATGTTAAAGCCTGAAAGAAGAATTTTCTAATATTCAGTTGATTTTTCAACACAAAAATATGAATTTTCAATTAAAAAGTTAATTTTCGACCAAAAATTAAAATTTTTAGTTAAAAAAACCTAGTTTTTATCAAACAAACAAAATTTTAACGCAAATGATGATTTTTTAACTGAAAAATGACGAAAGGACGAATTTTTTACAAATTACATAAATTTTTAACCGAATATTTGAATTTTCAAAATAAAAAAGATCAATTTTGAACCAAAAATGGAATTGCTACATTTTTATTTAGAAAAACTAATTCTCAAATGAAAAAACCAGTTTTATTTTCAACCCAAAAGACAGCTTTCCAACAAAATAAATCTCAACAATAGTTAAATTTTCAAGTGAAGATTTAAAAAAATTAGAAATTGCTCAAGTTAGAACATTCAAAGTTGCAGTTGATGAATTTGGAATATTCCATTTTTTAATTGAGTATTTAACTTTGTACATTTCACCTAAAATGTGTTAATCTTCTAATACTTGTTGGAAAAGTACTGTATATTTTGTAACTGTTCCAATTTTATATTGGATAATAACTTCTGTCTCGAGTTTTCACATTTTCAACTTGCTTTAAAATGTTTCATCTTCAAATTTGTTTGACGAGTATTTATTTTTAATGGTCTGCACTTGAAACGTGTACCTTATTTATTCACAAGTAATTTATTTGAATGCTATGATTGATTTAATTATCATTCAATACTGGGTACAATTTGAAATATCGTATATTTGAAGAGAAAAGGGGAAAAAGGGGAAGTTTTTTGAGAATAGGGGAAAAATGGGAATTTCAAAAAAAAGGGGAAACTAAGAAAAAAGGGAAAGACTGTGCACCCTGGGATCTACTGCTGGTTAAATTACATTTGAAAAAAATGTAATAAGTCTGGAAAATTTAATTTAAAAAAAAAACGCAGAACACAAGTTTCCAAAAATTTAATCTGCTTAAATTCATGCTTTTCCAGATTAATACAATGTTTGCAATGTACTTTTACTAGTAGAAAAGCCTAAAATACTTGAAAAAATTCTTTTGTCGCTCCAGTAGAATTTAAAATTATTTTTTGAAAACAGGGATCCATTAAATGTAAATTATCGCCTGAAGAAAATTTAAAAGCTGGACAGAATTGGAGACACGTTTAAGACCTCCAAAATCATAAAAAAATTGACACCCGAAATTTTTTATTGAATATGACAGTTTCAATAATTATTTTAAAATTAATCATTTTAATTAATCTGGTTACGGTATTTCTAAGAGAAAAAAAACTTTTTTTCTGGCTCCCTAATATTACAGAAGAGAAACAGGACAGATAAAACTTTCTTAAATTTTTTCCAAAAACTAAAACAGAAATTTATAAAGTGCACTTAATCAAAATTTCAACTTATTAAGGCAAATAAAACATCGTTGGAGTCGCCTACAACTTCAGTTCAGGAAGCAAATGAAGTGGGCCCTTTGGCTAGCAGGTAAAACTCTGACCGCGGGCGCGATTTGTGTGCACCGGAAGAAACGGGAAGAAAGGCACAAAAAAGGCACCTCCGCTGCTTTCTGACACTTGCTTCTAACAAAAAAAATGTCTAAAAATATCGCGATTTTCATGAAAAAAAATCACATCCTTCCAAGAGATTGCAAATAATTTCAGAACCTATCCGTTACAGTTTTGGGTTTAAATCGCTTTAATATTCTCATTAAAACTGCGGATAGTATAGTTGTACATTTTAGTAATTTTAATCAACAAGTTTTATTATTTCTAAAATTTGTTAACTACAATTTGTTCATCAATTTTTTCTTTATATTCATGAATTTTTTCAAATTTTTCCCATTTCCTCTTGTATACAAAATAATGCTCTAAACTTGACTCTTCTTATATATGCCCGAAATTCCCTACTTTTTTTAAAACATTTTTTAGTCTGCCAAGCAAACAACATTTTTTACGTTAACGTTTTTAATCTTATTTGCGTAGAACACTTTGAGCTTTCCAATGAATATTTAATTATTACGCTAGCATTTTTGCGGCTGAGTTGTTAAGCTTCAAAGCCACCTGCCTACAATTTTCTCGCCGATAGTGTTCTTTCTTTTTTACCAATTTTAAGGATTTCCGTGTTCGTAGTTTGTTGGAAGAACCAAAAAGACATTACTCGTAATTAAACCCAATTGAATACCTTCTTAAAGCGTAAGCATATTTTATAGATTAAAAAGATTTAATACTTTTCATCCCATCGGACCATGTCTGCAGTTTAAACAGTTTTCTTTCATCATGCAAATTTACGTATGCATATACAAGATGTTCCAGGCACAAGTGTTCGGACTTACATGTCTGTATATAAATTTAAAAAATAAATCGATAATTCCTTTTCCAAAAATCAGTTGAAGTTTTAGTTTTTGAGTTATAAAATATTTAAGCTGGACCAATCAGTAGCGCCGTATATACAGTCGCGTGTGCGTGAGCGGGAGTCCATCGTAGTGCAGTGACCGCTGTTCTCCCGTCGCTAACCCCACCTCGGACAGACTCCCACCACCACAGTGGGAGTATGTAACCCATACGTGGCGCGTCCCCGGGTGGCGGATAGAGGAATGCTCACTGGAAATAGAGGGTAGGGCTAAAAAAAAATAGGCCCCGCGGACCAAACAGACTGGGTGAAGGACACACCGAGAAAAAACCACGACCGCTTCCTGTTGCGGCCCTGTACCGAGGGTTTCTGCTGAATACGGTTACACTACTCAATAAGCAGTCGCAGGCAAGGGTCCAGGGATGGTCCCGAAGGAAAAACCTCCAAGCCAAGGCGTTAATCCACCGTGCCGAAGGCTGCGTGGCACCAGGGGTGTGGTGTTCCAAACGATATCTCTAGGATACCAGGTCGCCTTCTAGAGTACACAGACCTTACCCCGGCATACGGGGCTCTGCGGGGGTGGACTTTTACTTCCCTAGCTACTCGTGGGAATTCTAATGGAGAACAATACAAATTTAAACAGGAGTATATGTGAGGAGTTGGAAGGAGAGCTGGACGTTGTGGAGAAGCTTGACTTGAGTCAAAAGACTCATTCCAAGCTTGATATCATGGATGCGTACGAGAATATGGAGGAAGGTCGGAAACTCATGAATGACCTCGAAGATGTGCTGGAGGAGATGCGGAAATTCTGCAACTCCAAACGCAACATGTTCGTGCCCATTAGGGATGGACTAGGAAAGGCGCGGCGTGTTGTGGTGCAGTTGGGAGTGACCTTGCGTTCCATCCACTGTTATTGCCAGGATGCGATCAAGTACGTCGGAAAGGAGGTAGGTAAAAAGTACCTCAAAAAGGCGAAGGTGAGAAAAGACACGAGTCAAAGTGGGACTCAAAATAAAGAAGCCGTAGAAACTCCCACTCCCCATCAGTAGAAGCGAGAGAGGGAGCCCACTCTGAGTCCCGTAGAGGCTGGCTCCTCAAAACAAAAGACTAAGAAGCCGAGGACCCGCAATACCATTGTGGCGTCCTCGACCCTGAAGGGTGGGGATGTGGAGGGGATCACTTCCACACCCGCACCCACGAAGAAGGAGAAGCTGAAGAAAGCCCGACCCGAGGCGGTCCTGATAAGACCAGCCGAGGGTTCAAGCTATGCGGAGGTCCTCAGGAACCCAAAACAAAAGGTGAAGCCAGACACCCTTGGTGTAAAAATCAGGGGTGTCAAGCAGACCCGAAGGGGAGAGGTTCTTGTGGAGGTAGGGCAGGCCGCGGATGGCAGATCAAAGCTGTCCGCGGCCATCAAGGATGCTGTGGGGAATGGGGGGAACGTGCTTGAGCTCGTTTCCCGCATCGAAGTCGAGGTCCTGGACCTCGACTTGATCACGGATGAGGAAGATGTGGAGGCTGCGGTCCGAAAACATTTCGGAAAAGCAGCAGCGGGAGAGTTGACAGTGTGCATGACGAAGAAGATCTTCAGAGGTAATTTGAAGGCCTTCGTCGAAATGAAAGAGGACCTGGCGGCAAGACTTCTCCGCACGGGACACCTCAAAGGGGGGTGGGTATCCTGTCGTGTACGGAAGAAGACGGAGTCTGTAAGTTGTTTCCGCTGCCTGGGATTTGGCCATAGGGCGGAGGGATGCAGGGGTCCATATAGGACCCAGGCCTGCTGGACGTGCGGTAAAGAGGGCCATAGGGCTGCGGCGTGCGAAAGTACGCCGCAGTGCTACCTCTGCGTCGTTAAAGAAGACAAACCCCGGACCGATCATCTGCCGGGGACAATGCGGTGTGCGTCGTTCAGGGAGGCCGCCTCTGTGAAGAAGCTGGATGAGCGACGCAAATAGCAGATCACACCCAACCAAGATGCCGAAGGCCGACGAGCCCGTTTCGCGGTACCACCGCACTGCTGAGGACGATGCGCGCATCTTGGTTAGATGAGAAGTGTTGAAATGCCAAGCTGGCTCTACAAGATGGAAGTCGAAGCACGACTTAGGGGCCTTACCCCCATGTCCTTGAAGTAATGCGATAAGCGGTTCCGAGGACATGGGTTGGCGGGAAGAGGAGCTGAGTTTAGTGGGTATTACCGTTTTTAGGTCGAGTCCCACACTCAGTGCGTAAATGCATTCTCACCTCCTCTAAAAAAAAAAAGAAAAAAAACCCACCTCGGCGCGCGCTACGATAACACTGCGTTGGACTGCTGCTCACGCATCCATGTCTGTTTGTAGAAAATATCAAAATATTTGTGATGCTGTTGTTCTGTAATATAATAGCGATGCAGCAATTTGGTGAAGGAAACTGAACATGATCCTGTAAACTGTGTAAAGGGCCCAAGTAATTCAACAGGTGGCGTCCCGATCAGGTAGTCTGGCTTTTGCATTGAGTCCATTGAATTGCATTAAGAAAAAGGAAAAATAATAATAAACTTGATGCTGTTTACAAACAAACAGATGAAAAAAAAATAAGAGTAACTATGATTAATAATTCTAAAAAAGAAAAATTCATGAAAATATGTAGTCTAATCTAAATAAAATTTAATTTTGAGATGCATTTTTAAAGCATCAGTTCGAATTTTATATTTCTGTTATTTATTTTGCTAATTTTATTGATTTTACTATTTTTTAAAGTTTAACAAAATTATTTTTTGCTAAAATTATTAATGTATAATGAAATTGAAAATACTGAATGTAATGTAATAATATATGTCCTCAATGAAAACAATATTTAAAATAATACGTGATCAGAAGAATTAATGAAAGATATATCTCTTATGTTCAACATGAATATAATAATAATTAAAATATGTAAAACTATATCTTAAATTGCATAGTGAAGAATCTTTAAACCTTTAAACTATAAACAATTACAAATTTTGGAATAAATATGAGGAACACATGAAATTTTTCTACATTGCTGTCATAACCTGACTTGCAACCAGGAGCTACACATTTACGGCCCATGATTTCCGCTGTAATTAAGAAAAAACCACTTTTACACAAATTAAAAGATTCACTACGCTACACATTTTTCAAAATATATATCAGAGGGCCGCCTGTTGGATTAGTTTCACAACCATTCCCCCTACGGATCGCAAGAGAACAGAAAAGTGGGGGCGATGCACGGGGCTGGCCCAAACTGCCATACTACGTGGGAGAGAGACATCGACGTAGGCTGACATATCCTCAGCATTATACTTTTACGAAGGTAATACTGAAAAGGACCGGCATTCCCAATACCGACATGTTCAATGCACTGAAATCATTGTCATATAGTGTAAGTTTATCTTCATAATACTTATGTTGAACTGCGTCCAACTCGCGGGGGGAAGTAATTCATGCCGATCGATATGCCGAAAGGCATAGGAAAACGTCCATACTTGATCCGGTGCCTTTTTGTAAACCTATGTCCTGTATTTGACTATTTTCATGTTTAAGGGCATGTGACACAGCCAAATACCTATATTGCCGACCTCACTTTATCAGTTTACTGAATTTTTTTTTGAACCTGAGAACTTTTTTAAAGAATAAAATATCGAGCTGAATCTTTGGAAAATGTATTAGAATACAATAAAGTACGTTAAAGTACTTCATTTGGGTAGGAACTTCACTAAAAATTATTTCGGAACAAATTAAAACTGGGAGACTATTGTCACATTTTTTTTCTGAAGCCTCAAACTTTCAGAAATGCAAGAGCCGACAGGAAACTACGTTAAATGCCGTCATTCAATAATAAAAGATATAAAAAAAATTATTTCAACTAAATCACATCCGACTCTAGGACGAGCCAGCTGTTAGAGTCTCGTGTAGTGGCCGCCAGAGGTCGCCTTTTCGTGTATATCGTGTATCGCCAAGATAAAGTGAGGTCGGCAATATAGGTATTTCGCTGTGTCACATGCCCTTAAGGTAAGATCTTTTTAAATTTATAATTGGCCGAACAAATTAAAAACGAGTTCCTTCTAAAAATACAAGAATGCCGTTACTGCAACTAAATATTTGTTATTGCAACCATGTGAAATTTGAAGCTCGTTGAAGTTTACAGTTATGTTACTTAATAATTCCCCTCGGAGAGTTAAATTTTTCAGTATATTTTTCTCGTGCAGAAAGATTAGAATAAATTCAAGACACAGATTTTTTATAAGAATTGTTCGATACGTATGTCTTATTTGTTACAGTGTTTATTTACAGAATAGGAGCGACGACATACAATATTAATCGTTACCATGCTAATTTAGTGCAATTATTATTAATTTCTGTTTATTAATAATAACGTATGGTTACTGTACGCGCACGCGAGAGCAACGAGGCAATCTTTTACTTAATCTTTTCACTTCTCTGATGTGTCCGTTGTTTTCTCTTTTGTCAAAAAGCAAATCATAGAGATTTCGGGAGACGCCGCCTCGACGTATTCGAGCTCGAATAAGTACATATACATGTATATACGCCTTAGTTAGTGTGTGCATGAAGATACATCTATATACACATATATGTAGTATACACTAGAGGGCTAGAGAAACGATACTTATACTTAAAAAAGTAACAATGTTAATCGTTATCGTTATCATTAAATTATTAATCTTACTCGCATTAAAATTATTCTTATTAGTCATTTGTCCACTTGGCCTTCGTAATTGTCCACGATAGACACATCTCATCACCGTGCCGTTTTTAAATTCATCTCAAACGAATATAAACTCTTACAAAATATGCCTTTATTACAATAATTATCGTTACAATTACTACCATGATTAATATTATTATTTTCCCTTAAAACATAGTTCTCCAAAATTGTCAACTCGACCACGATATCTCTCAAGCGAAGAGATACAAGCAAATCTCCTTGCCATCATCTCATTATTGAGCCTCTAAGCTAAAGTACCAATCACACCTAAATTCGCACAAATACTTATATTTCAATCCATCTATGGTAATAAATAGAAAATAAAAAAAAATTCACAACTTGTTGATAAATGCGACGACCAAGTTAATGTAATTTCGTTCGAGTAATAAGCAACGTTGTCTTTTCGCCTTTTTCGACGAGCTTACGTGGACAATCGATAGTTGCGTCATCAATGTATATGGAGATAATAAGTGGATTAAGCATACACAGATTGCAAAATTGGCTTTCGTCAAATTCTGCTGTGTTTTTAGTTGTTCTAAAAAAAGGGTTAAACAACCACTGTAGAATCCCACTGGCAGCAACTGCCATTTAAAAATGTCACCGGCTACCAGTAGAACCGCGGTAAATCGCACATATGGCCACGTCACCGTGAGAACAAAAAGGAAGAAGAAAGGAAAGACAACGTGGGAGATCCAAGCTGCAGAAAAAGTATGAGAATTAAATAAATAATGTAAACCTTATCGAACACTAAGCTTGACAAGTTTAATTTATTATTTTCGCTAACAATCCTATCAATAATTTTATCAATAATTGCTTAACAAATTGACGTAGGAAAAAACTTTATGATCAGTTCGTCTTTGAAAGGGTTGAAAAAAATGGACTTCGTTCTTTCGAAAACGAACTGTATCTGCTTTAATTTCTTCTTCTTATGTCGCACACGATTTGAAATTTTGTCGTCCCTCTTTTATATATTCAATTTTTTTTCAATTTGATGCGCTAATCCACTCTGTACGACTGAAGCGAGTCTCATAGCGGCTTACACAGGTACAAAAGGTGCTCTTTGCTGAAAATCCTGCCCGGTTGCTTCCTGAAAAAGAAAGGCTGGACCTTCGCCGCAGGCAACATTTATCATCTATTATTGTAATAGTGAAAGAGTACAGTGGTTCACAAGAGTTAACTTTTCAAAAATGAAAGATCTAATTGGAAATTCGTGTTCCTTAAAAAAATCCCTGAAAAAGTAAGTGCAGCGGATGGCGTTTACATTTTTTAAAAGGATTTTTTTTTTTTTCAATAATGAACAAGAATTTCTAGACCTTACATTTTTTTAATTTTTCACATTTAAACCCGCCCGGGGAAAAGAGGCTATATATATATATATATATGCGAATCAAA
>CAKNXH010057696.1:43220-60567 GCA_932178445.1 Andricus quercusramuli
TATATATATATATATATATATATATATATGCGAATCAAAATATTTTTTACAAAATTGATGGACCCGACGGAAGGTAACCAACAAGGCGCTGTTCTATCAATTCCGGATTTGAGTAGAGAATTCAAATCGAGTCCTTTTTCAGTATATCGATAGGAGAAAAAAACTACGAAGGTACTGCATATTATAAATATCTATTAGTTGTTAAAATAAAACTGAATTTTTTGAAGACAACAGTAATGGGTACAGTGATTGGTCACCATTGGCAATGATTGGTCACTTCAAAGTGATCATATATTAAGAAATATTAACATTAAAAACTTATAATAAATAGCGTATATTAATAGTTTTGTTTGCGAATATTTTTCGCTTATGTATATTTAAAGCAAATGGCCAATCACTGGTGGGGGGGGGGGGGGGGCCAACCATTGTACCCATTACCCTAGATCTAAATAATTTGCTTAGGTCCCATCCCACTAAAAGCGTATTGAATCGAGACTAGGGTGTGATTGCATCAGAGTAGAGAAATAAACGCAAAGTTCTACGTTGAAAAATTACCGCAATTGAGAGAAAGTGAAAAATCGATATTATTTCTATTCAATGAAGTTTAAATATTCCTCAGAACATATTAATTTTCATCTACGTTGCGGTGATTTTTTCTCAGGATTACATTAGCACTTATCTCGCACGTAATTTCTGTATTTGTACATGAAGGGAAACTTGATCGGCTCTCTTTCTCCTCTACTTTGTCGCACTACATTTTTTTAGCGTAGAAGAAAGAGGCTTCGTCAACAGAATGAATAAAAGCAGAAGCAAAAATGGTTGGGTCAAGTTGCGTTAGTACGAATAAATTTCGTCCCGTTACTGAAAGGAAATAACGGATATTACAAAGTCACTCTGCACTGGCACAAAGAATAAAGTGTTTAAGTTTAAGACATAGTTTAGTGTGACATTGAATGTACTTTAGTCCTTCAATCAAGTTTTTTAAATTCTTTAAATTCCTGAAAACTTCACTCAAAATCTGACTAGATTATGTGCTTGTAAATTTGAAAGAATCTGAAAACATGTAAGATAAAATAAAACTTCAAGCAAGTGAAGAAGGAGGTACGAATACCTTAACCAAAAAAATATCTTAGCATATACATTTGTTTGTAACGTGCATGCATAGCGTGCAAACTTTTAGAAAATTTTTTTTTTTACTGCTTTTAAATCAATAATTTCCTGCATTTGTTACCAAAAATATCCTGTGGACAGGTGCAGAAAGTAGGTAGATCTAACTCGTGTGAAATTTGCAGTATGAGCCGGAGGCGAGTTGGAGGCGCGATGAAGGTAAGCCGCAAGCCTCCTACTTGCTTGTAGCTCGTGCTGTACATTTCACACAAGTCCAAAAGTGACATTTTTTGCCTTTTCTTATCAGCAGGAATACTTTTTTCCTTAGGACAACTCGACTCAACTGTTTTTGATTTTTTGAGCCCAGTCTATTTATTAAGATTCGAACGTAAAAAAGGTAGAAACGAGGTCGGTTTCGTAAAAAAGTACAAACAAAGTAACGAAAAAATCCCTTACAACGACGATGATGATTTTGATGATGACGATAATAGTGATAAATGAGATGAAAATTACGATAAGGTTGAAAAGGTTCTTCACAATGGCGAAAAAGGCGGACTCGTGAAAGTTTCGTATCAAATTGCTGTTCCTTACGTAGTATACATGGCAGGATCGGCTTGATATTTTTTTCGACATGCCATTCTATCGCACCTGCAGTATTCCGCGTCCAAAGGGGACTCCGTGGCGTACACAGAGGGACAAGGAATAGGACCAAGTTCTGCGGATATTGGGTGCAACGTTAAACTGGGTTAGTGTGTATGGTTGCTGTTCTCTATAGATTCGGAGTATAAAGAAATATGGTATGACTTCTAGCGGAAGGGCGAGAATCGGGACTACGAGAAGCAGTCGATATAAAATAACGAGAAAATGGTCAAAGTCAGTAATAAATAATAGAACAATCCGCGATTCACAATAATAAATATACCGGGAACAGAATCACGGAATGAAGATACTTTTGTTGCTTTAAATTATATGGCAAACTCGTTTCAGTCAGTCAAGACCCGTGTGCGCTACTCCGGGACTACGGCGCTTCCTTTTGCTTCAAATCTACAGCAATTTCAACATAATATAATAATCTCTCGAAATGTTTCTTAATTTAAACGTTATTGCCACTAGACGAAATTACATTATGCGATTGACACGGAGATGGAAGGAGGAACAAACCTAGCTCGTTTTTCGACACAAAACGGTGATTTCTTTTATTTCTTTTCTCCTCTCACACGCATCATCGCTGAGCTGCTTTCGAACAATATTTTACAATTCCAATGTATATGTACTTCGCCGATCCAAAGCAATGAACCAATCGATTTAACGCCTTATATTTACAAGACGAATCGACGATGAGTCTGCAATGTATAAAAAATGTGAGATAAATCTTGTATCCAAGGAAACAACAAAAACAATAAGAGGACTTAGAATTCTGCGCTCAACACCTGAAAACATTTCCAACAACTTTTCCGATCTTCTTTTAAAACAAGATCAACCAATGTTTTGATAGAAAACATTTTTTAACTGATTCCGTTCATTATATGTTAATTTTGCTTTATATTTTTAATTATTAAGTCTTGTCTGTCTCTCGCCTTAAATGAAAACTGAAATGAATTGTCGACTAAAAAGGTACTCAGAGTAGCTTAATGACTCAAGAACATTGTTTTCGAGGAGTTTCGTCGAATGTTCCCAGGAATTGATAACAGTTTTTTACTCGGCCAAATACAGAGGGTACAGAGGAGAGTCATGGTTTCTAAAAATGCGAAACAAGTCAAGAGGACTTGTGGTTAATCCTTCCTTCCACCGAGCAAGGTGGCCAACGTAATCGACCACGATATATATCAAAGTTCTTCGGTTCTATACACAGAAGTGCGGACACTCTACATAAAATGCATCTGAAATTTGTTCACCTTTGTCAGTAATGACGACGAGCCTGATAGGACGAGCACCGAAGTTAACACTGGAGCTTAGTAACGCGGCTCGCACTCAACAAAACTAAAAACCGAAATGCATCAGAATCAAACAATGTTAAAAATTGAGTCTCGAGAGCGTGACCGTGTCCAGCGGTCGTCGAATTTAATGGTCCGACTTCCATTTCAAGGACACTGTCATCGATACCAAAACTGAAGAAAAAAAGGGTCAGCGCATCGACAAATCAAAGAACTCTAGAATTTAAAGATTCAAGGTCCGAATTAGTACGTAGACTCGATCGTTCGCTATCGAATGGGAACAGGAAAATAGGAGAAACGAGTCGGTAGTCGGTCGAGATTTAGTTTCGAGCGCAAAAGGTTACTTTGCTGAGTGCTTTATCAAATGACTGGACGACGCTCGTCTCTTCCTGCAGGCTATTGAAGGCTCGCAGGACTTTTGCTCAGTTGCTGATCAATAGTGTTCCAGCTGCTATCCACATCGTAATCGATTCGGTCGATCAGTATCGGTCTTGAGATGGTTTCGTGGGGCACAAGGATTTGCCGGTGGCTTGAACTAAGGGGCCTCAAGCGTAAAACTCTCGGTTGTGATGTGGCGCCCCAGGTTTTGGATATGACTGCGTCGCTGGGGATCTTCTCGGCTCGTCTAGGGCATACGAGCCCTCGTCCTTCTTCCGCATCCTGTAGACGATGAACATCACTACGAGGATTGCGCAAAGTAGACCGACTACTGCACCTCCAATGACAGCTGAAAATTTTACAAAATTATTGGTACAACATTATCAATTTCGAGAATCAGGAAGAAGAGCACATTTTTACTTGAAAAGGGGATCTTATTTATGGTGCCAGGCAGTAACAATACATCCATAAATGAACCTCTCAGCACTTTCAGTACTAAACTTAATCTGAAATGTACTCAAGCAGTTTCCTAAATGTATTTTTATCCGTGGATAGATTTGTATTACTCAATCTTGCAAACAAATTTGCGAGTATATTATTATCAATAAAAAACTCTGAGTTGTTCAAAGTACGTTTTAAAGTAAAATAGAAAGAAATAACTTTGAAAACACAAAAGTAACTTTTTAAAAACCTCTTGCCTTTCTGTTTTCTTAAACTTTTGATTTTTTTCTGATGCATTTTTATTAGTTGAAAGATCTCAGATGTTCAAAAGATTTTTTTATGTCGGCTAAAAAATTTGTAGCGTACAAAAATCAGAAAACTAAATATTTTAGGAAGTCCACTTTTAAGAGTAAGTTGTTTTTAATTTTCAATGGGAGAATTCAGGCTTGCTACAAAACCCCGATTTCAAAATTAAAAACAACGTTACACTTGGGAAGTCAATAATGTTAATCAACAAAAAATCTTCCCGCTGCGCGGGCACATTCTCACCGGGCGCTGAGAACCCTGAGCGCGCGTCTGTTAGTTTCGCACTTCGCACTCAATTAAAGCATGTCCAAAACGTCAAATTTTCTATATTATGTTAAACTTTATGATATTATATGTATGTTTTTTTTGTACCTCGGTCTGGGATTTCTGTTTTGGGTGCCAAACCTTGCCATTGAAGATTTTATTGTTTCCTGTGTCGTTTTCTCCTGAATATAAATTTGTTACTTTCGATTTCTGCACTTTTCACGATTAAAAAGAAAGCTACATGTCTTCTAAAAAATGTTCAGAAGCTAATTTTTATATCCATTTTAGGCAAAGAACTTTGTCCCTAAGCATTATATCTTCTGTTATTTTTCCAAAAATTATAATTTCTTTTTTTAATGTCATTTTTCAAGATTAAAACAAAAACTATGTGTCTTAACAAGAAAGTGTTCACCAAATTTGTAGACCTTTTTAAGATAAATATTTTTGCTCTTAAAAATTTCTCGTATCTTGCATAGTTTGAGCGAAAAAATGAATTTTTTTAACAACATTTTTCACGAGGGAAACAAAAATTATGCGTCTTAATAAAAAACGGTCTTATGTATTGTATTGTAATATTGTATTTTATTATTCTCCCTAGTTAATATTTCCTGCAGGCATACAGGTGCAACTTTGCTACCCTTACCACTCTAAAGTTTCTCTTCAAAATTCCAGACCCTTTTCCTCTGCCTTATCATCAATTTCTCTCTCCCTGTTTCTTCTCTCAACATATAACCTGGGCAGTTCTAGCCCACTCCTATAACGCATTTCAGAAATTTCTCTTGCATGTTTTCTACCTTTTTGTACTCCTTTCACCCCCAAATCTCTACTCCATAACACATCACAGACCATACCAGTGAATCAAAAAGCCATACTCTCATCTTCCAGTCCTCTTTGAATCTTCTTTTTCCAATCCCACCCACTTGATCCATAATTATACTCGCACTTTCCAGCCTTTTTTTCACTTGCAGATCATTTCCACCTCCCGCTTCAAACCAGAATCCTAAATAACATAATTCCTCCACCATTTCCCCATTTATCTTCCATCCATACTTTACTCCATTCTTTCTCTTCCTGAAATATACTATCTTTGTCTTCGTCACAATAATTGTCAGGTCTTTCTCTCTCACATACTCTTCGAATCCTTTTATTAGCAAGTTCATCCCACTTTTATTCTCTGTCAGAAGCACCATATCGTCCGCGTACGCTAACGAGTATATTCTCTTATTTCCTAGAATAATACCCCATTTACTTTTCTTTTCCAATTTCTCTTCTAGGTCTGCTAACAATATACTAAACAACAACGGGCTTAGCGGACACCCTTGCTTGAGACCCCTCACTGTCCAGAACTCCTCTCTTTTCTGTTCCCCGATCCTCACCCTTGTTTTCGTCTCCGTAAAGACCTCTTTTATCCTCTCAATCAGCTCTTCGTCCACCTCCCTTTCTTTCATTGCCTTCCACAAAACTTTCCTATTTGCCGAGTCAAAAGCAGCCTTAAAATCTACGAAGAGTGCGACCAGTTTTCCTTTTTTCTGTCACAGATTCCTGTTGACTAGATCATTCAGAACAAAAATGTTATCCACTATCCCCATCTCCTGTCTGAATCCAGTTTGATTGCATGGAATACTTCCTTTCTCTTCTACCTGTTCTTCTAATCTCTTCATAAGCACCTCCGCGTATATTTTATACGTTACTGGCATGAGAGTGATACCTTTATAATCTTCCATTTTTCTACCCCCTCCTATCTTTGATAAAGGAACTACCAGACCTGTTCTTCACTCCTTCGGCCATCCTTCCCTTCTCCATACTAGTTAGTTAGTTTTTAAAGTAGGCGGGAAGGGCTCCGTGAGGTCCCAACCCCTGGCGCTCAAGCTAAGAAGCCTATTGTGCCACACCCGTGTTTATTCTCAACGCAGTACTCCGAACCCGGCCATCCTTCACCGAGTGTTTTTGGATCTCGGTGGTTTCCGTTGTTATCAACGTTCTGAAATTGTACCTCTCAGATGCCAGGCATACCTATCGCACAGTAAACGACGTCCTCCTTTGTTGATCAGGCAAAGTGATCCTCGCCCACTCTGCAATTCGGCAGCCTCCCTAGCAGGCTAGGGTGTACGGAGCGATCCCTCTGAGGTCATCAGGTAGATGCACAGATTCGAAGCACTGTCCTGGTGTGTTATGTCAATGTATGTGTGTGTGTCCTTACTCGAAATTGGCCAGCGACCATCGAGCGTGGTGCCTCCTATAGAAGCTTCCAAGCGCAAGATGAACGCTGACTCATTTTCGAGTCTTCACAGAATCGGCTTCAACCTCCAAGGCTATTCCCCTCGACATGGGGCCCCACCTTGGTACGATACCAGCTTTTTCTGAGGGGACCTACAGTTTAAGGTGGGTTCCGAACCACCGAAGCCCCGGTAGAAGTACATAGAAAAATTTCCATTGGTACCTGGCTCAGGGATCGAACCCCGGACCTCCTGCATGGAAGTCCGACGCGCTATCCTCTGAGCCACCGAGGCCACTTCTCCATACTATATTACATACTTCCCAAATCTCTTCTATAACCTTTCGTCCGCCAAATTCTAACAGTTCATTCTCCATCCCATCCTCTCCTGTCGCCTTGTTTCTTTCGACCTTCTCAATTGCTTGATTCACCTCCTCTCTGGTCACCTCATTTCCACCTTCCATGCCTCCCTCCTTGATCTTTCTATCTTCCTCCCTCACCTTGCTATCCACCACTCCTTGCAATTTCTTGAAATATACCGTCAGTAGATAGGCAGGCAGCGTTCTCTGGACCATGATTTCGACCAATTCTTTGGTCCAGACTCCGTCTTGTTTTTCAAAGCAGATGAGCACAGTAAGGTGAAATCGGAAATCGAGGTTCAAAATGACATTTAGAACGCAATTTTGCACCGATTTCAGTTTTCTTTTTTTTTGAATAACGCAGAACTAAATTCTTTAAAAAATGGTGAGAGTAGATTTTTCATTTTTTTGTTTATTCAATTTTTATGTCAATGCAAACACCGGCAAAAATGTCGATTTTTTAATTTTAATTTTTTGTCTTCTAAATAAAACTTTTCTTATACGTTTCGTCCATTGGGTTTGATGCACAAGGGTATGGGCAAGATGAAAAAATTGTTAACTTGCATAGTTAATTGTTATAAACAAATTTTGTTGACAAATGATCAACATTAGAGGTTATTCGCCTTTAAAGTATATTTCTGCCCTGTAATCGCTAGCTTTCATCGTTCGAATGATACGTCAACATGAAAATTCAAGATTACTTGTTATTTGTTCATTTTATAAACAAATGCACATTTTGGGCGATTTTGAGCGAAAAGAAATCATTTTTTCTCCTGACCTTTCGGAAATTACATTGCCAATGATTTTTTCTGGATAAAATTTTCTAACCCATCAATATTTGTTCATTTTGTAAACGAATTATATAAACACATGCACATTTTAGGGTATTTTAGGTGAAAATAAACCGCTTTTTCTTCTGTATTTGCTAAAATTATATTGGCAATAACGTTTTCTGGAAACTCTTTTCCCGCCCATCAATATTGGTTTATTTTATAAACAATTTATATAAACAAATGTACTTTTTTGTTATTTTTGAGCGAAAAGAAATCATTTTTTCTTCTGATCTTTCCGGAATTACATTGCCAATGATTTTTTCTGGAAAAATGCTTATAACCCATCAATATTTGTTTATTTTATAAACAAATTATATAAACAAATGCACATTTTAGGGTATATTAGGTGGAAATAAACCGTTTTTTCTTCTGTCTTTGCTAAAATTATATTGGCAATAACGTTTTCTGAAAACTTTTTTGCCACTTATCAATATTTGTTTATTTTATAAACAAATTATATAAACAAATGCACATTTTAGGGTATTTTAGGTGAAAATAAACCGGTGTTTCTTCTGTCTTTGCTGAAATTATATTGGCAATAACGTTTTCTGGGAACTATCCCCCCAGCTATCAATATTGGTTTATTTTATAAACAATTTATATAAGCAAATGCACATTTTTGATGTTCTTAAGCGAAAAGGAATAATTTTTTTCTTTTAACCTGGCTGAAATTACATTGCCAATGATTTTTTCTGAACAAAATTTATAACCCATCAATATTTGTTTATTTTATAAGCAAATTAAATAAACAAATGCACATTTAAGGGTATTTTAGGTGAAAATAAACCGTTTTTTCTCCTGTCTTTGCTCAAATTATATTGGCAATAACGTTTTCTGGAAACTCTTTTCCCGCCCATCAATATTGGTTTATTTTATAAACAATTTATATAAACAAATGTACTATGTGATTTGAATTTTTTCTCTTTGTTTTCAAATTACTAAAATTTGTATACGCTTACATCATTTGTTACAAATTTAATAGATTTCATTTTGTAATCAAACTTCATGACACAATATCACTGGCATTTTTGAATATATAATTTGTTCATAAAATAAACAAATATTGATGGGTGGCAACAAGTTTTCAGAAAAAATTATTGGCATTGGCAATATAATTTTAGCTAGGTCAGAAGAAAAAACGGTTCATTTTCACCTAAAATAGCCTAAAATGTGCATTTGTTTATATAATTTGTTTATAAAATATGCAAATATTGATGGGTTATAATCTTTTTTTCCGAAAATTATTGGCAATGTAATTTCAGCAAGGTCAGAAGGGAAAATTATTTCTTTTCGCTTAAAAACACCAAAAATATACATTTCTTTATATAAATTGTTCATAAAATAAACCAATATTGATGGGTGGAAAAATTGTTCCCAGAAAACGTTATTGCCAAAATAATTTGAGCAAATACAGAAGAAAAAATTGTTTATTTTCACCTAAAATACCTTTAAATGTGCATTTGTTTATTTAATTTGTTTATAAAATAAACAATTATTGATGGGTTACAAACTTTTTTCTAGAGAAAATCATTCGCTATGTAATTTCAGCAAGGTCAGAAGAAAAAATGATTTCTTTTCGCTCAAAAATACCAAAAATGTACATTTGTTTATATAAATTGTTTATAAAATAAACCAATATTGATGGGTGGGAGAAGAGTTTCCAGAAAACGTTATTGCCAATATAATTTTAGCAAATACAGAAGAAAAAGCGGTTTATTTTCACCTAAAATACCCTAAAATGTGCATGTGTTAATATAATTTGTTTACAAAATGAACAAATATTGATGGGTTAGAAACTTTTATTCAGAAAAAATCATTGGCAATGTAATTTCCGAAAGGTCAGGAGAAAAAATGATTTCTTTTCGCTCAAAATCGCCCAAAATTGTGCATTTGTTTATAAAATAAACAAATAACAAGTAATCCTAAATTTTACTGTCGACGCATCATTCTAACGATAAAAGTTAGCGATTGCAGGGCAGAAATATACTTTAAAGGCGAACAACCTCTAATGTTGATTATTTGTTAACACAATTTGTTATATGTTATTATTTGTTATATAAAAAAATTTTATATCGAAGATAAAAAATAAAATTTAAAAAATCGACATTTTTTCCGTTGTTTGCATTAACATAAAAATTAAATAAACAAAAAAATAAAAAATCTACACTCATCATTTTTTTAAGAATTTAGTTCTGAGTTATTAAAAAAAAAGAAAACTAAAATCGGTGCAAAATTGCGTTCTAAATGTCATTTTGAACCTCGATTTCCGATTTCACCCCACTGCGATGCGCAAGCGCAAGTAAGATGTACCTACTGCGCTAATATATATATATATATATATATATATATATATATATATATACAGTTAAAAGTTTGCCATAAGGACAACCGCAGGATTTCGCCGGGAGCGGGTGCTAATCTGAAAAATTGCACCTCTTCCCAGCGAAATCGCGGGACATTTTCAGCCGTAACCACGTCTTACGACCGTGAGATAGGCGGTTACAGTCTGCGATGAATTCAATACGATGATCCGGCCAAAGTCTCGTGCACCCTGAGGACACGGAGCGACCCAAGGACTACCGCCTTCTGCATTCTCCCCGCAAGTGTCTCAGCATATTGTTGACACACAGGGATGCTTCTCAGGCTATTAACCAGTGAAACTGTGGCACCTCCAAGAGCGCTGATGATTAGGACGATTACCTTAACAGAATATTCGGGGTATAACCGTCGCAACTCCCTTATAAGATCTCTATACCTCTCTTTCTTTTTTTTTCTCCTTGGCTGTGACGTTTTTGTCAGCTGGTGCCGAAAATTCGATAACGAACATGGTTCGTTTCTCGAAGTCAAGGAGAACTATGTCAGGCCTCGAGTGCGCAACAGAAACAATTGTCGAGAATATGAAGTACCAGTATATACGGAACCTCTCATTTTCGACAATTGACTCTATTTCCCTAGGAGAGTTTAGTGGATCGGTATTTGGGCTAATTCCGTAAGAGTGACAGAGACGGTAATGAAGCACTCTTAGTGCCGCATCGTGCCTTTGGATGTAGGTCATTCCCGCAGGAGTTGGACAACTAGATAGTATGTGTCCTAGGTGCTCAGGGTGTGCATGACATACTCTGCAGCTATCATCGGGAATATCTTGGCTCAAAATGTTGCGACGGTATGCTAGAGTGGAAATGACACCGTCTTGACATGCCAAAATGAAACCCTCCGTGCCCGACTTCAATCCGGATGATTGAAGGAAAGCATACGTTAGCTCATACGACATCGACTGATCCTCCACATTTCTGTGGAAGATGCCGTGCATCTTCTTGTCGAGGAGCTCTTCGCGGAAGTTTTTCTCCTGTGCTTTCTTGATCTGGGCCTTCAGAAGTGAGTATTCAAGATGGATAAGATTTGATGCATTTTGCTCACCCACGGTATTTAAGTCAAGGCCGAGTGTCTCAGCAGCCTCCTCCGCTGCTTTGTACAAAAAGGCCCCTTTGCCCATTTCTTCATGTTTCCTGACAATTTTAAGAAGAGGGTCTTGTCCATTTGCAACTATATGTGCTGTACCCAGAATAATTCTGTCGTGAAGACATTCAAGATTCAACATTCCGCGACCACCCAGGCGGCGTGAGATGTAAAGTCGCGGAACAGAAGACTTGAGGTGCATGCTTTTGTTCATGTGCAAAACCTTACGCGTCCCGATATCAAGGGATCTGAGCTCGTCCTTCGTCCATGGAACCACTCCAAATGAACGGAGTACTACCGGGACGGCAAGCATGTTCGTTGCAGGTACTTTGTTCTTAGCCGACAGTTCGGAAGACCAAATCTGCCGGATGAGACGTTTGTATCTGCTTCGGAGAGTATCCTTTATAGATGTCACGTCCTGAATGCGGCTCTGTGGCACACCCAGGTATATATAGGTCTCTGCAGCGCTAACGTGTCGTATAGCGCTTCTGTCGACGAGCTCAGGGTCTTCGGGGTGCCATTAAGTTTTCCTTTCTTCAAATGGACCGCGGCGCATTTCTCTAACCCGAACTCCATTTCAATCTCTTGAGTGTACCCTTTGAGAATTTTTAGAGCTTGATGTAGTTTCTCTTTATTTCTAGCATAGATCTTGAGATCGACCGTGTAAAATACATGAGTGACCTTATGTTTTCGATCTCCAGGTATGCTACAGAGGTACCCTTCGGAATGGCGAAGTGCGAGAGACAGTGGCAATAATGTGAGGCAAAAGAGAAGAGGGCTCATGCAGTCACCCTGAAACACACCTCTCTGAAAGGTGACACTGTTAGTGATCATACGATGTTTTCCAGATGAGATAGTAAATCTGGTTTTCCAAAGCGGCATTAATCTCTCTATGCACCTCACGTTGTGTGGATGAACCTTTAAGCTTTCCAACAGACAGATGATAAGTCTATGGGAGGTTGAATCGAAAGCTTTCTGGTAATCAATCTAGGCCATCGATAGGAATCGTTGACAGGATGCTGCGTCTTTACAAACACATCTATCGATGAGATAGAATATAAAGTATGCTAACGTAGCTAACGTATGCTTTCCTTAAATCATCCGGATTGAAGTCGGGCACGGAGGGTTTCATTTTGGCATGTCAAGACGGTGTCATTTCCACCCTAGCATACCGTCGCCACATTTTGAGCCAAGATATTCCCGATGATAGCTGCAGAGCGTGTCATGCACACCCCGAGCATCTAGGATACATACCATCTAGTTGTCCAACTCATGCGGGAACGACCTACATCCAAAGGCACAATGCGGCACTAGGAATGCTTTATTACCATCTCTGTCACTCTTACGGGTATAACTACAAGTGTGGGCTCACCACACCCACGGCACGCCAACAGCACGTACTTAGTAGTATTCCCGAATGGTCACCCATCCAAGTACTAACCGCGCCCAACACTGCTTGGAATTAAAAAACACACGGAATTGGCCCAAATACCGCTCCGCTAGACGCTCCTAGGGAAATAGAGTCAATTGTCGGAAATAAGAAGTGCCGTATATACTGGAACTTCATATTCTCGACAATTGTTTCTGGTGCGCACTCGAGGCCTGACGTAGTTCTCCTTGGCTTCGAGAAACGAACCATGTTCGTTATCGAATTTTCGGCACCAGCTGACAAAAACGTCACAGCCAAGGAAAAAGAAAAGAAAGAGTGGTATAAAGATATTATGAGGTAGTTGTGACGGTTATACCCCGCATATTCTGTTAAGATAATCGTCTTAATCATCGGCGCTCTTGGAGGTGCCAAAGTTTCACTGGTTAATAGCCTGAAAAGCATCCCTGTGTGTTAACAAAATGCTGAGACACTTGCGGGGAAAATGCAGAAGACGGTCGTCTTTGGGTCACTCCGTGTCCTCAGGGTTCACGAGACTTTTGCCGGATCACCGTATTGAATTCATTGCAGACTGTAACCACCTATCTCACGGTCGTGAGACGTGGTTACAGCTGAAATTTTACCGCGATTTCGCTGGGAGGGTGCAATTTTTCAGATTAGCACTCGCTCCCGGTGAAATCCTGCGGTTGTCCTTATGACAAACTTTTAACTATACATATAGTCTTTCTGGCTCCTTAAGAAGTGTGAATGTTATAGAATTAGAGTAAGCGAGACACTCACATGTGGTAACAAATTACGGTTTTCCAGAAGCGAGTGTCTCGCTTACTCTCATTTCTTTCGCATTCACGCTCCTTGAGGAGTGAGAAAGGCAGATACCCTACATTCCGCCAACTCTGACTATGTCCCGCGACTATGTCCCGCGGTCAGAATTGAGGAGAGCGACCGTACTCGAAATCAGTCCCAAATTCAGTCCGGCGGCGCTGTCTCCTCCGTTCCTTCTTTCCCCACCACTGGCGGCCCCTTCGTACCACCGGATCAGGAGGAGAGAATGAGTGCGCGTAAGTGAGAGAGAATAAAGATGTTCGAAGGAGTCAAACCTCTCTCTCTCGCTCTAACTGTTTCGGAACATTTTCCCTTCACACTTACTAGCGCAATGGATTCCAGGCTTAGGCATTAGGACTGGCAGCATTTATTATTATGCTGGCATGTTTAAAAAATTAGGGGTTTAAAAAATCGGGATGCTGATTCGACTGAAACACTGTCGCTGACAATACTAATATCTACTCGCTAGCAGTGACAATTACGTACTGGACACGTTACCCCTTTCCCTCCCTTTCTGAAAAGGTGATGAAGTCAACCGAGTGAGAGACGAGTGGGGGGAGAGTGACTTTGACTCAGATCAGCTCCGGACAGTCAATTCACGGGACTGAGTTCGAGCGTTTTTCTGACCGCGGGACTGAGTTCGAGTGCAGCCGGAAATGCCAAAGTCCCTTTTTCGAGTCGTGTGCGTGCTGTGTGTGGTCGTGTGTATCCATGTGAGACCGGCATAAAGGCCGTGCTGCTAAGCTTCTAGAACATTCTCGGATGATCATGAAGCTTCTAGAACATTCTCGAAGGTCATGCTGATATCACAGAATAATATTGCGCAATTGTAAGAGCCTAATTGATGTCAACACGTACAAAGTTATTACAAGAAATGCAAGAATGATTTATTGCTTTCTTATAGATAAAACATTCATTTGTATTGCGCAAATATGCAGGCATATATATGAGATATGACATCCTGTTTTCGTCTATATGAATTTGATCAATTCTGACGGATCAGGTTGCATCCGATATCTAATGCAGTTTAAGAATTCACGTCAACACGTTCAAGGTTATAACGAGAAAAGCAAGGATGATTTATTGCTTTCTGGGAAGAATTTCTTTCGTCAACAACTTCAAGGTTATTGTATTGACACATTAGATTTTGCGTTGCAAAAATATATATTCCGAACGTGTTGATCATAATGTAGAAAGTTCTGTAAACACGTTCAACGTTATAACGAGAAAAACAAGGATGATTTATTGCTTCCTTATAGATAAAACATTAATTTTAAGCACAAAATATTCTATAATATTCTTAATGAGATCACCAAATTATATTGCGCAATTTCTGAGAAGAATTTCCTTCGTAATTAACTTCAAGGTTATTGTGATGTCGCATCACACTTTGCGTTGCAAAAATTATATCCCAAACGTGTCGATTATAGTGTAGAACGTTCTAGAACATTATTGCATCACATGATACAATATTGTGCAATGTCGAGAAACGAATTTTACATGTTTCTACGTATGAAACATTGTTGCAAAATATGACGCAATGTTGTGCAATGGCACAAAAACGAATTTTAAGTCTTTCTACGTATCGAACATTATTGCATCATATTATGCCACACTGTGCAATGTCGCGAAAACGAATTTTACGTGTTTCTACGTATAGAACAATGTTGCGTCATATGATGCAATATTGTGCAATGTCACCAAACGAATTTTACTTGTTTCTAGTTGTAGAAAATTGTTGCATCATATGATCATCATATGATGATGCAATATTGCGCAATTTCGAAAAACGAATTTTACGTGTTTCTAGGTGTATCGACTATAATGTAGAACTTTCTAGAACAATGTTGCATCATATAATGCAATACTGTGCAATTTTGAGAATTGAATTTTACGTGTTTCTAGGTGTATCGATTATAACGCTTCTTTATGTCATACAATACAACAACAGCAACACTTGAGATGAGGTCATATGCCTTTTTCACTTACAGATATATGCTTGTTATTTCAGCACCTTTTCTATCTCGTATTTAGAAAAGTCAATTTTGCTTATTACACGTTGAAGATTTAAAATATTAAAAAAATAAGCTAAATGAAAAATAAATATAATAAAATATTTCAAAATTTCAATCGCTCACTAAAGCTGCTATATTAGTAGACGAGTAAGGCTGGGTTCCGAACCAAAAAGTAAGACAGAGTCTGGATACGCATCATAAGACGGACTCTGGATCTCACTTTTGAGCCACTTTTACTAGGCGGACTCTGGATATCTATGTATTCTGTTCTTGCTAAAAGCTTCTGGAACATTCGCAGAGGGTCCTGATGACATCATAGAATAATATTGCGTAATCATGAGAACCGCATTCATGTAAAAAGCTTCAAGGTTATTTCTTATCCCAATTAAATAAAGATGATTTATGGCTTCCTTATAGATAAAAATTTATTTAATATGCAAAAGGTGCAGGCATACCGGTGAAATTTGATTTGGAGGGCTATGTACGACATCCTGTTTTGTCTATATAAATTTGACATATTGCTTCCTTATAGATATAACTTTTAACTGAAAATTCCTGTCTTTATTTATTTAGTGCACATTTAACTCGTGAAGAATATTCTGCATTCTAGAAAACTTCTGGAACTTTAGGCTAAAGTGACAGATGTATTATTAGATAACCTTTTATAGTTAAAGTGGTTCATGTCCGTGCTAAGTTTCTAGAATATTTTGATAATGTCATCCTGAATTCCTACCTTACCAGCATTGATACTGAGCCAAATCTATGTATTTAGATGCAAGAGATCTGACACAAGAGGACTACTGAACCACTTTCACAAGAGGTAGATGCATCTCTACTTTACCGACATCAAGGCCATTTCACAGCTGTCACGAAATAATATTGTGCAATTGTAAGTGCCAAATTTGTCTAAAAACTTTTCTACACGTTTCTAGTAAAAGTTTAAAAAATATTCTACATGTAGTTTAATAATAATAATCTGAGGATATATAATAATGCATAATTATTTAATATGTGTTCGGTTTATTGGAAGAGCTTGCTCAATTGACACTACTGAAAGACAGTTCAATTAAAGTATTTATTAAAAGAACGGTGTTTCTTTCTATACCAGCTTTCAATGAAAATCGTTTGATCAATGAAATAACATTCATATTTAAAAATGTTAAGGATATGGAAGGAAGATTAATAGCAGAGATGGTAATACGTATATGTATAGTGGAGAATTCTGTTTTATGACTGCAAATGCATATATTGCTTTGCACGAAAGAAAAAAGGAGAAGGAACTCATTTTTAGTATATCACACGTAAATATAAAAATTATGAATATACCATAGAAGAGTATGAATCCAGCCAAGCCAATGAAACATCAAAATAAGTGCTGGAACGAGTCAATTCGGAGGAGTTTGGTGAATATTATACGAATGTAAACGTTGATTGCATTACAATAGAAACGAAGTTTTTCTTTTCAAACTAACATTTATTACATCATCTCAATGGTTTAAGCATGAACGCCTATGGTTTGAATAAAGAAAAAGCAGTTTTAAGAAGGTCTACGAAACATCTTCTTATAATGAAGAAAAGAAAGAATGAATGATAATAATATGAGTGACGAAGAAGTTGCCAATGAAAATATCATCTATCATTTCACATAAATCAAACACTTACCTTTCCAGAAAAATACAGTGGATTATCACTAAAACTTATGCAGACAATTCAATAAATATAAAAACTGCATTTTAATAGGAGAATAAATTGCTTCAATTTTTTATAAGTAGATTAGAAAGGAAGAAAAAACATACATAAGAGTGATAAAGTTCTTATAGCTGTATTCAA
>CAKNXH010057696.1:70567-86285 GCA_932178445.1 Andricus quercusramuli
GTGTTTTTCTTTATTCCCACACCTGAATTCATTGTAGTTTTTCAGTCTCTACTTGTCTTAACTACATCACTGTCATATGCACCTCCTCCTCCATTCCATCACCTTCTTCCACGCTTTAACAGTTTATTTAATTGAGGATAATTTAAGATTCAACAGGAGAACCGTGGTTACAACTATAAGAAAAGCAGCGTACCCGATAGTGGTGCACTCTATCATAATCTTTATTAACCCAAGACCTCTTGTTAATGAAACTAAGTTTTCGTTTACTAAGTTGACATAGGTGAACCAACAGTATGTTCATCATTCTGTTAACCTGAAATCTTTATCTGTTCAACTGAATTTATTTGAATACAATTAAATGTTGGGCCCAAGAAAATATTAATTTACAGCTAACCAACTAACATAAAGTCAATATTATATAAGGATGATGATTTATCAAGTTCAGTGCAGAGGACAGCACCGGGAGTGACGATCCAGGAACAAGGCATTACCTACAGTTTCCTTAGTTTTTTTTTTTTTGTTATTTGGTAGGCGATGTGCTCTTTTATTTTGACATTCAAGTGACACATATACACACAAATTTTGCAAGAAGAAAGTGCAGGAAGCTCAACAAAGCCATTAAAACCTCTAACAGACGATTTAGAGCATAATAATCATTGAATCTAATATTTTCAATACCTACTTGACTTAACTGTAATATCTGTCGTCTCCTCATCCTTCTCACCCTCTCTATTCTTTATCGTGTTCTCATCATCCTCCTCATCCTCTATTCTTTCTCGTTCTTCCATATCCTTTTAAATAGTTTTTATTTAAACTTGATTTAGGATAACTTAAGATTCAAAAGGGAAAAGCAGCTTATCTGATGGTGGCGCACTCTATAATAAGCTTTGGTAAGCAAGGTTCCCGTTTTAGTGAAACAAAGCTTTGCCTACTATGTTGAGACAGTTGAAGCAACTGTATATCCATTATTCTGTTAACCAGAAATCCTCGCCCCTTTAAGTCGATTTATTAAACTACAATTTTGAAAAAATGTTGGTTCTAAAAAAAAACAAGATTTGCAGCTGTTATATATAATAGCGGATTTTAATATACGTAATCAATATTTTACTCAGCATTTTTAGTATTATTTTATGAAATTTTTATGTCACTAAATATTGATTTAAGAGTTCCAAAAAGTAGATTTCCATGTTGTCGCTATATCATTGTATCATTTTTTCATTGATTGATTCACAGTATTCTTGTATTAGATTTTAATATGCTGAATTTATTTTATCATTCATGATACTTTATTTCAATGTTTCAAGTATGTAAGTAAATTCTAACAAGAGCTTTCGAATTATATGTTCTTCATTTCAAAATAGTTTAAGCAATATTATTAAAAATTATGACGCGACTACCAGGTATTAATTGCTAATAGTTTATTTGACATCTGAGCTACATCGATATAAAATTCTAAATCTCTCACTGTGAGCCACTGGATAAAATAAGATCTCTTAACCCTTAGCTGGCACACTGGGGTCGTTCGCGGCATGGCCTTAGAATTTTAAAATTTCCCCGTTTAACATTTTGCAAACCATGTGCTGGACTATAAATTATTATAATTTTGCTAACAATAACTTGTTAATTATTTTAATAAAGTACTTTAATATAGTACTTTTGCTCCCTCAAAGAGGAAGCTTTGTAATGGTAACATTTTTCAAATTTTTTAAATTCATTTAATTGAACCCTCCCTAATTTAAAAATGTCTAATACAATGTTCTAAGCAATTGTCCGGATGTGTGTGTGTGTGTGGATGTATGGACGTGTGGATGTCACGCTTTTTTGTGAACACGATAACTAGAAAACCGTTGCAGATAAATTGATGAAATTTGGAGAGCTAATTTTCCTCACTAATATCTTGAAACTGACCGAAGGATTTCAAAAAATATGTATTGCATTTTTTTCTAGCACTCAATAATATTTTAAAAATCGGTTTTTTATACCAAAACTTTTTTCATTCGCATAATTCAAAGTTGATGCAAGAATATAAAAGATGCCTTGGTTCGGGACGAATCGATTGACCTATAATATTAATACATTTTATTGAAGAGTAGGGAAGTTATGGTAATTTATATATTTTGAAAATCGGTTTTTTATAGTAAAACTTTTTTCTTTAGCATAATTCAGAGTTGATACAAGAATATAAAAGATTCCTTGTTTCGAAACGAATCGATTGACCTATAATATTAAGACATTTTATTGAAGAGTATGGAAATTGTGAAATTGCATAATATTTGAAAACACGGTTTTTCATAGTAAAACTTCTTTTCAGTAACATAATTCAAAATTGATGCAAGAACGGAAAAAATCTCTTGATTCAAGGCAAATTGCTTGATCTATAATAATAATAATAATAATAATAATAATAATAATAATAATAATAATAATAATAATAATAATAATAATAATAATAGGAACGAACCGAGGCGACGACCAGGCAATGACCCCGGACAAACGCGAGAACATCGATTTAAATGGTCGGACCAACTCAGGAGGGACCTTCTTACCTGTTGGCAAAGAAGCTCACCGGCGCGGAGAGGATTCATGAAGAGGTTGCATGACCGTTGGGGCAATATGCACCCGGAATATGCTCATAAAACGCCTCAGTATTTGAGAGATCAGGTATCCTTCTTGCGGAAAAACGGATATGAAGCTGTTTAGCAACAGGAAGAGGAGCAACATCCTCCAGCGAACATTCCACCCGTTCCAGCTAGACCACCTTTGCAGATAGCCGATAATGTCAACATGAGAAGTAGGAGATCTATCCACCAAAAAGTCTTCCTCAGGATGGACAAATTAGCTGAAGCTAATACTGCTCTCCGCGATTAGCTCCCCGAAGATGTTAATCTCTGGAATCTGAACTGTGTAGTTTACGAGAAGGCGGTCTCCCTGCTTAGCGACGATAGAAGTAACAAAACTTCGGTACGTCTGAGTAAGACACGCGAGCGTATTGCACAGCTTCAGTTCAAAATTGAAACGGCAAGACGGCATGCATCAAATGTTCAGTGCGTGATTAGCTACATAACAGCAAATAAAAAGTTCACTCCAAAAGTTAGGGCACTTGCTCGAAACTTGAGGAAAGCAAATCACAAGCTGAACAAGTGTAAACTGTCGACCATCAAGCAACACTGGACGCAAAAAGTAAGATCTCTTTCAACAGCGAAACAGCGCCTTGAACGGCGAGTTAAGTGGATTCAGGAAAATTCCACCTTTTCTACTAATCCTTCCCGTCTGTTCAATAAAGCGTCATGTGTAGTTAAAAATCCGCCTAGTCGAGAAGAGATTCAAATCTTCTGGGAGCAAGTATATGGAGATACTTATCAGCTGAATGAAGACGCTTCCGATATATCACTCTTTCGTAACTTTTGCCAAAGGCAAAGGTTACAAGATCCAGAGGAAGAGTGTTCACTAATTACTGCTGAAGAAGTGAAGAAAGTTATCGCTAGAACTAAGAACTTTTCGGCGCCAGGGCCAGATAAAATCAACAACTTTTGGTGGAAGAAGTTTACTTCTACGCACCAACATCTAGCTCGTATATTTACTACTTTCTTAAACGGAGAACAACCCGTCCCGCAGTGGCTAGTGGAAGGACGCACGGTATTGATCCCTAAGGCCGGAGATTTGTCATGTCCAAAGAACTATGCAAGAGAGGGCTGGCAGGTTGCAGGGAGAACCTGTTAATAGACAGGTGTATTACCCAGGACTCGATCAGGTATCGACGCAATCTGTCCATGGCTTGGATTGATTACCGTAAGGCATTCGATAACACGAACCATGAGCTTCTTATGAAGCTCCTTGAGTGCATGGAGGTGCATCCAAAAATAGTGAGATGCATAGAAGAGCTTATGCTCTTGTGGCGGACAAGATTTGTCATAACATCTGACAAAAGACAAGTGACTACAAGCTTTGTCACATATAAGAGGGGGGTCTTTCAAGGAGACTCTCTAAGTCCGATACTTTTCTGCATTTCCCTCTTGCCTCTATCTATTGTGCTCCGAGGCAAATGCTCTAGATACCTATGTGGCCCGCCGAGCAGAAGAGAATATAAGGTCAACCACCTTTTATACATGGACGACCTTAAACTCTTTGCTTCCTCAAAAAAGGACCTTAACATCCTTGTAGATGCGGTAAATAGGTATTCTAAAGCGATTCGCATGAGCTTCGGACTGGACAAGTGTGCCTGCGTCCACCTACACAAAGGAAGACTAGAAACTACATCATCCAGTGACGATCAGGATGTTCAACTCATAGGCGGAAATACCATTCAACATCTTGGTATTGGAGAAACATATACATATCTTGGAATACCGCAAGCGGAAACCCAAAATGTGCATAACTTGAAAACGGCCCTTGGAAAAAGGTATCGCCAAATTCTCAGAAAAATTTGGGCTTCCGAATTATCTGGAAAGAATAAGATCCAGGCGACCAATATGCTGGCCTTTCCTATACTGCTCTACACGTTTGGTGCAGTAAAATGGAACGTCGATGAGTTAAAACAACTTGATCGAAGCACACGCAAGATGATGACAATTCAACGAAGTCTTCATCCTAGATCTTCCGTACCTCGAATATATCTCCCTCGCGATAAAGGAGGTAGAGGATTGCTAAGCTTAGAGTGTCTTCATCGAAGAACGGTTCTGGCTACAGCCTGTTCAGTTCTAAAAAGCACGGATTCCCTTATGCGACTCGTACATCAACATGAAGTATACAGGAAGCAGAACATACGCTTCTACTAAGAGAACATGCTGAGAAACCCCTCCATGGTAAGTTCTACGGCATCCTACGTAGAGAAGAGCTCTCGATGGGTCTGACCAACATGTTTCTCAAGTCTGCTGGATTGAGATCGGAGACCGAGGGATTTCTTTTTGCCTGTCAAGACGGCGTCATAGACACCTTAGTTTACCGCGAGCGCATAATGAATATACCTGTACGCGATACCAACTGCCGAGCGTGCAAGCTAGAGCCCGAAACACTTGGACATGTTCTCAGTGGATGCTCTAAATATGCACGCTGCGCGTACATAGAGAGACACAATGCAGCTCTAAAAGTGATATATTACCATCTTAGGCATTTCTATGGTGTTGATCTATTGCCCGTCTTGCCATACGCCCAGGGGGAACTCGAGTCAGTCGTGGAGAATGATCAGTGTAAGATCTACTGGAATTTCTCATTCTCCACCACTCAACGTATCAGTGCTACGAAGCCTGACATTGTCCTCCAAGATCTGAAGAACAAGATCATTTACGTGATTGAATTCTCGGCACCAGCCGATGGTAATATCACGGCAAAGGAGGGAGAAAAACAGGCGAAATATCAAGCACTTCTTTTCGAGCTGAGTAAGCTGTACCAAGGCTACAAAGTCCATCTTATAATTCTCATAATCGGCTGCCTTGGAGGTATGAAAGCTTCATTTATTAGCCAACTCAACAAGATTCCGGCTTGCCAGCGTCAGGCTCATTTCATCGCGAACCGGATGCAAAAGGCTGTTCTCCTGGGATCACTCCATCTGGTCCGTCAACACTGTTCCTCTTAAATTCTACAAAGATTGGTAGCTCTAAAAAAGTATCCAGAGGTGAAACCTTCATCTCCAACTGTCTTGTCTGCCGCGTAAGGTCATCCGCGGCTAGAGACCTGACTCCAGGGAACAGTGTTGCCCGATGTTATCACGCGTAAATTTCCCGCTCTTGCTTACCTTCTAGGACAGAAGGAGCAGAAGCGGATGACGTACACGTTCCAGTAGCTTTGGGATTGGTTTCTTTAAGGAATCATGATCGAAGCTTCCGGAGCCTACAACTTCTCTAAATAATATACTTTATTGAAGATTAAGGATTTTCTGCTCATTTATAATATCTGAATCATCAGGTTCAAACAGAAAAACTTTTTTCATCGACATAATTTAAAGTTGATGCATGAATAGAAGACTTTTTGATCATAAATTTTCGAATAGAGTAATATTATGACAATTTTTGTGAAGAAATCATAAAGCTGGGAAAGGGATAGGGTGCGACAGAACTTTTCCTTTCCCTTTTCCAGCTCAAAAAATTATTATTTCGAACCCAAGATTTGATTTGTCTGGTTTGCCTTTTTATTTAAAACATTTTTGTATTATTCTGTAATTTTTCACTTTTGGTAAATTTCTATTTTTAAATTGAGCAAAATGAAGACTTCGGTTTGTCTATTATTGAAAAAAATATCTAATGCTTCTTCTATGAGGAAGCAAATACATTTGCTAACGGGAAGCAAAGTGCTCGTGAAATGAGCACAATATAATTATAAATACAAACAAAGTGGAAACACTCGAGATCGAATTCACAGCTAGTTTATTAAAGTACTACACCTTGGCAACATAAACTGTAATTTTGTTAACTCTAAAAAGCGAATAGTTTGTTCGAAACAGATGATTATGTGCGTGGGGTCGAAAACGCCCCAGTGTGCCAGCTACGTTTCCCGCGAGAAGTGTGCCAGCTAAGGGTTTTAAGAATCTGTTGGTACTTTTCAAGATTCGTGTAAAATTTTTATATAGTTCATTTTATTTGTAGAGGCATGCTGTGAGATTTATAACCGTTTTTGAGTCGCTCAACCGCAAAGCCTTCTGAAACCTTGCAAATATTGCAAAATTAAAATTTTTTCAATACATGGCTCATTCTCCCTCTCTAGCCTACACACATGCTTCATACCTTGCTGTCACTTTATTATGAGTTGATTTTTGAATATAAAAATTAATTCAGTCTACAGCTTATAAGTCAATTACATCACATGGTTCTCTCTCTTGCACATGCTTCATGCCTTACTATCATTTTCTTATGAGTTGAAACTTCATTTTTCTGAATTAAAAACTAACATTATTTCATTATGTATTTTTGAATTTATGTCTCAGGCTTAAGATGGTTACAGTCCAATATGTCAAAGGCATTTTTGACTAGAGTTGGATTTTTTTACAATTTTTTAGTAGTATGCACGGGGGCTCTCCCAGTATATATTATCAGTCACGGACGCATTATTATAATGCAATCAAGTGATATGATAAGAGCGTGTGCCTTGACATATTGGACAAAGCCAGGTTTTCCTCAGGAAACAATAATCTTCGTTTGTATACAAAATTAGGCTCAAAATTGAGAAAAAAATGTTTTGGAAGAAATTAAAACCGGAGCAATATCGGCATTTTTTGTGCAATAACTCATGTCCACACAAACTGAGATATCGAGTTGCAACTTTGGGGACAGCATCAGGAAACAGTAATCTGCGTTTGTATACAACATTTGGCTCGAAATTTTGAAGAAAAAAATGTTATAAATAAAGAAATTATATTCTTCCTTACCGACCGAGAAGAAAATAAGTTAAGCTTCTGCCGTAATGCCCAAATGTGCCGGTCGATATTTGTTATTCCAATAATAACTTTTTTTTTCTTCCCCAACTCTATGCTTTACCACACACTGTCCTTTTACATTTATTAATATTTTCCCAAATTTTTTCCGCTTTATTTTAACTTTTATTTTTAAATATGGGGGAAAAAATATCCATCTCAGGACTGGCTGGGTCACGTGACCTAAATTATCGAGAATTTTTTTGTAACTTATTTTGATGTTCCATTGGCTTGGCTGGGTGCATACTCTTCTATTGTATATTCATCATTTTTATATTTACGTGTGATATAAAAAGAGTACAATATTTTAAAAATGAGTTCCTTCTCCTTTTTTCTTTCATGAAAAGCCATATATGCATTTGCAGTCATAAAACAGAATTCTCCACTATACATATACGTATTACCATCTCTGCTATTAATCTTCCTTCCATATCCTCAACATTTTTAAATATAAATGTTATTTCATAGATCAAACAATTTTCGTTGAAAGCTATTATAGAAAGAACTACCGTTCTTTAAATAAATACTTTAATTCAACTGCCTTTCAGTAGTGTCAATTGAGCAAGCTCTTCCAATAAGCCGAACACATATTAAATAATTATGCATTATTATACATCCTCAGATTATTATTATTATTATTAAACTACATGTAGAATATGTTTTAAACTTTTACTAGAAACGTTTAGAAAAGTTTGTAGACAAATTTGGCACTTACAATTGCACAATATTATTTTGTGACAGCTGTGAAATGGCCTTGATGTCGGTAAAGCAGAGATGCATAAATGCAGGTAATTTTACCTCTTGTGAAAGTGGTTCAGAAGCCCTCTTGTGTCAGATCTCTTGCATCTAAATACATAGATTTGGCTCAGTATCAATGCTGGTAAGGTAGGAATTCAGGATGACATTATCAAAATATTCTAGAAACTTAGCACTGACATGAACCACTTTAACTGTAAAATGTTCTTTAATAATATATCTGTCACTTTAGCCTAAATAGGCCAGGCAACGAAAAACCAAAAAAGACGGATAAAGGAAATAATTAGTAACAAGCTGAAATTTGACCTAAACCCTTCCTAATAGGCTATTAATGAACCTGTAAAAGTATGATATAGATTAAACAATAGCTAAACAATTTATGTTGAAAAATGGCTGCGATTATCAGTTTTTTGAGTTTATCTCGGAAACGGCTGATTTTAGCAAAATTGAATAAAATAGTTTGCGCAGAAAATAGAAAAAACTAATTATTTTTTATGGTTTATACTCGTGCACGTGCCAGCTACAGTTATCCAAACAATAAGTCCCAAATACAGATTTCGTCATGATTAGGGGCTATCTCTCACGCAGTGTATGCAAAATTGCAATGGGTCTATTATTTTATCAATTATTGCTAAGAAATTGCCCTATGTTTCACATTACTTTAGGCATAGTAACCGTTTTAGATTTTCGTTCATACTTGGTAAAAAGTTTCTTTCATATTTGGACAATGCACCTGCAAATTTTCAAAAAAATCAGAAGATGTTTTATTAATGTAAAAAGATATTTTATGTAACGATGTGAAAAATACTCTGAAATATGAAAATTGGGAGGTCCCCCGCAGGTACTAAAAATGTTTTTATGACGAGTGGCAAAAAAAGTAACCCCTTGTAATGCGATCGCCTCTCCGCAGGCCGGGGAAGGGATAGAATCCCTTCACCACTGTGCTATGAAGTACAGCAGTACACTGTCAACTGTACTTTTATATTTCTACGCTTTCGTTTCATTTGGAAATAATTTATTGATAAACGAAATTTACATTTTCATTTTCTATATGTAGAGGCGCGTTCTTGGGTGTGCGAAATAAATAGCTTTATTTTAACTATAACAATCAAATATATTTTACTGTAAATATGAATGACAATGTGACCGGGAAGAGGCAAGCGTAATGACTGACCTGACTACTGCCTAAACTAGCCTATATAAGGAATACGTCATCGAAGGTTCTGGAAAGACCCTTTACAAGCATAGACGCGCCTAAAATCCTATAGAAAGTGCTAGAACCATCTAGTACCTAACTGATTTCCGGTAGCGTTTTTGAAATATAACCCGAAATGGAAAAATCAATTAAGATTGAAGTAGTTTGATAATACATGGAATTAAATTAATTCAAGACTAATATAAAATATAAATTACTGCTAACGGGTGGACACCACATCTACCCCCCTGCTAGTGATTGACTCGATATAAACCAAGCATTAGGACTAGGAAATGAAACATAGGGAGAAAATCACGATACCTTTCAATATCAGAGCTATTAAAAACAAAATAAAAATTAAATTTCTGAAAGAAAATATAACTTGTGCTAGCTATAAAATTTGATACTAAATACATAACAAATGAGAATCTCTTCCGGTCAAATTGAAACAAAATACAAAACGGTCATAAAATTTTGGTTTGAAAATTGCAATAGAAATTTTGAATGTCGAGCAATATTAGGTGTAGCTTGTAAAACAAAAGAAATTACGAAAGTCCAGCTTGAAAACGACCGGGAAATCGAACGTGCCGTCCAGAACGACTTTTTCTTGTTGATGGAAGTGTCTCTGGACTTTGATTATAAACCTGATTGTTCACAGGTCCCGGTTGTTGAATTTCCTCTTGCGGTTGCGTTTCTGATTGACCCTTCTGTGAATCTTCTTCTGCAATTATATAAGCTGGCTTTAGCCTATCAATGGAGACCGTGACATTGTCGCCTTTAGTTACGATGTCAAATGTCTTTTCTTTCCGTTTTCTGACAGGGTATGGTCCATCGTATGGCAAATCGAAGAAACCTCCAGGCTTGTCACGTCGTAGAAAGACTTGGTCACTGGTAGCAAGATCTTTGTAGACAAATGGTTTGTTTTTGCTGTGACGTGTGCCACTGACTGGGCTCAGGTTTTGGAAGAATTTCCTGATTGTCTTCACGAATTCTGAAGTTTCTTGTGGTTAGTGAGCACTAACTCTTGGTGCCGAAAATTCTCCTGGTTGTCGCAGACTCTCTCCATACACGAGGTCAGCTACTTTCGCTCTCAGATCCTCCCGCCAAGCTGCTCTGAAACCAAGACGAATAATGGGTAAGGTCTGAGTCCAACTTTCGTTAGCATGGAATTTGATGGATGCCTTCAAGGGTCTATGAAGAGTTTCGACGAATCCGTTGGCTGCTGGATGGTAAGCCGTTGTCCGAAGATGTTTCGTTCCAAGGAGATTGTTCAGTTCCCTGAATAAGTTGGATTCACACTGTCGTAATTCGAAGTGCAGTCCCAAATCTTGCTATCCATCCTGTGAGTATGGCTCTGGCAACTGTGGATGCTGTAATGTCCTCCAGTGGAATGGCTTCTGGCCAGCGAGAAAAGCGGTCGACGATGGTGAGCCAATGCTGATAGCCATTGGAATGAGGCAAAAGTCCCACTAGGTCGATGTGTAGATGCTCGAACCTGGATGTTGGCGGAATGAAGTTTCCAATGGGAGCTGAGACGTGCCTTGTGATTTTGGCTTTCTGGCAAGGAATGCAAGCTCTGGCCCACTCCCTGCAGTCGGCTTTGATGGATGGCCACACGTAATGCTGCAATACCAGCTTCACCGTTGCCTTGATTCCGGGATGTGACAGCTGGTGCAGGGAATTGAATGCTGCTCTGCGAAAAGGAAGTGTGACGAAAGGCCTCGCTGTACCTGTTGAGACGTCACAGTAGAGCGTTGCATCTGAGTGTGGCACGTGGACTTTCTTGATTTGCAGGCCAGTTTCATGGTTGAGGTAATGTTGCAACTCTTCATCTTGAGCCTGTGAATCTGCGAGAGCTGCGAAGTCGATGGTGTTGGCCAGTTCGTCGATCCGAGAAAGATAATCTGCCACGAAATTCTCAGAACCTGCAATGTGACGAATATTTGTAGAGAATTGACCAATGAAGTCGAGATGTCGAAATTGTCGAGGATCACATTTGCTTTATTTTTGTTGAAACGCAAACGTGAGAGGCTTGTGATCCGTGTAGATGATGAAGTTTCGGCCTTCAACCATGTGGCGAAATTACTTCACTGCTTGGTATATGGCCAGCAATTCTCTACTGTAGGCACCATATTTCTTTTGCGCTGGAGTCAGCTTCTTGGAAAAGAATCCGAGTGGTTCCCATCTATCATCCACACATTGCTGCAAATTCGCCCCAATAGCGATATCAGATGCATCACAAAAAATGGCCATGGGTGCATCTGGCATACCTAGTCTGTAAAAATTCAGAATACCTAAAAACTGCCGCAATTGTTTTGCAGTTTGGGGTTGGGGAAAATCCAGGATAGATTGAATTTTTTCAGGAAGAGGTTTGATGCCTTTCTCTGAAGCTTCGTAACCGAGGAACTTCACTGATGGTTGATCCCAGGAACATTTGGCAGGATTGATAACTATGCCGTAGGCCTTGAAATGGCTGAACAGTTCTCGAAGATGTTTTTCATGTTCTTCTTCAGGTTAGGAAGCCACCAGAATGTCATCAATATAATTAAAGACGTAGTCGAGACCTCTGAGAACCTCATATAAAAATCGTTGGCAGGTCTGAGCAGCATTGCATAGGCCAAAAGGTAGAAAAGGGTATTCGAACAATCCAAATGGCGTCGTAACAGCCGTCTTTGGAATGTCCTCTTCAGCAACAGGTATCTGGTGGAAGGCTCTGAGAAGGTCAATAGTAGAAAAGATACTCTTACCATGAAGTGCGTGAGAGAAGTCCTGGATGTGTGGAAGTGGATACCTGTCAGGAATTGTTCTTGAGTTTAACCTTCGGTAATCTCCGCACATTCGCCACTGATCGCCTTTCTTGGGTACCATATGAAGCGGTGATGCCCAGCTGCTTTTTGAAGGACGAACGATCGACATACCTAGCATGTTGTTGAATTCTTCCTTTGCTATTTTGAACTTATCTGGAGCCAATCGCCGGGGACTCTGGAATTCTGGTGGGCCAGGTGTTGGAAAAATCCTGTGCACGGTCGAGTGTTTCGCTTTTCCTGTCGTTCCTGCCGGTCGGGTAATTTCCGGGAATTCTTTCAGAAGTTGGTGCCACTGGGATGAACCTGCAATGGCACGGATGCCTAGAATTTCCTTCGGACAAGTGAAAACGTTTCCTTACGTAGAAAGAGAAGTGAGGCTGTCGATCAAACGTTTATTTCGAATGTCCACGAGTAACGCGAAATGGTCAAGAAAATCTACTCCAATGATAGGTTTAGTGACATCTGCTACGACGAAACGCCAATTAAAATCACGACGAAGTCTGAAATTGAGGTTAAGAGTCTCAGAACCGTACGTAGGGATAACCGAACCGTTTGCTGCGTAAAGTTCATAATCGGTTTTGCGTCTAAAACCACGGAGTCGCGAACGCGGAAGAACACAAAGATCGGCACCTGTATCCACTAAAAATTGAAGTTTGGAATCCTTGTCAGTCACAACAAGACGGCGGCTCTCAGAAGGAAGGACACTTGCCGCCATTAGTGTCCTGCTGTCGAGTTTTCCGAATAACTACAGGGTTTGGTGCACCTGTGAGCCGCTTGTCGAAATTTCCTGTGATACCAGCATTGTCCATCGTTCCTGTTCTTACTGCGATTTCGAGAATTTGAGCGGTAACGTGCTTTCCCACGGTTTTCGGAAATTGCTGCATTCACGTTTCTGATCTCCTTTTTTACCTGTTCGATCTGGGTCGACATTAAGAGCATCATACGCTGCATCATAGCCTCTAATGGTTCCGGGTTGTTCGCTTGCACTTCGTGAATTCGGCTCTTTAGAATGAGTGTTTCTGCAATGGAATCTGCTAAGTCTGCACAATCATCTAATGAATTTTTGGACTGCGTTATTAAAACAGGTTGAAGCGTGGCAGATAATCGACTCAGCCAGAGAGGGCGGAGAACTTCGTCAGGGACAACCGAGCCGGCGAGAGACCTCAGGTGTCGCAGAAATTGAGAGGGCTTGCGATCACCTATTTCTTCATGTTCTAGCAGCCGACGTACCTTTGTTTCCTGAGATTCACTGAGTCTCTTTATTAATTCCTCTTTCAATTTTGTATACTTATTTACCGAAGGAGGGTTGAGGATGATGTCTTTCACTTCCGCGGCGTACCTAGATTCCAAATGACCGGCCACATGAGCAAATTTTGTTTCGTCTGATGTTATTCCTGAGAAAATAAACTGCTGTTCCACCTGCGAAAACCACATTTTCGGGTCATCATTCCAAAACGGCGGTAAACGTACGGCTACACGGTCAACGGACATGGAAGGGAAAAATGTATCCATCCAACGTATTTGAGTGTTCGACTGGGATGACGGGGTTGATACGGTTGTAGTCGCGGTTGTTAGAGCTGTATTCGTGGTTAGAGACATCTCTTTCTTTTTAGAAAAAAAACAACACAGGGGTAAAAACTACACAAAAACCAATGTTATTCGGTGTTCGAGTTCGAAGCACTAGTCCGAGTCGAACGTCACTGAGCACTCGCAGCCGTTGAGCGTCACTGCACTTGCACGCACACTTTCGACACTACACTACACGCGCATTTTCAAAATTTTCTTTAAAAAATTTCAAAAAATATTTCACAAAAAAGAGAATACACGAGATCACGTCGGGCAGTCACCAGTTGTAGAGACGCGTTCTTGGGTGTGCGAAATAAATAGCTTTATTTTAACTATAACAATCAAATATATTTTCCTGTAAATATGAATGACAATGTGACCGGGAAGAGGCAAGCGTACTGACTGACCTGACTACTGCCTAAACTAGCCTATATAAGGAATACGTCATCGAAGGTTCTGGAAAGACCCTTTACAAGCATAGACGCGCCTAGAATCCTATAGAAAGTGCTAGAACCATCTAGTACCTAACTGATTTCCGGTAGCGTCTTTGAAATATAACCCGAAATGGAAAAATGAATTAAGATTGAAGTAGTTTGATAATAAATGGAATTAAATTAATTCAAGACTAATATACAATATAAATTACTGCTAACGGGTGGTCACCACAGTATATTTTGATAACTATAATAATTACAATAATATAATAATTCTTTCGGGGGGCTTTGTTGTTTGGTACAAAATACAACGTGGAACAGTTAATTAAAAGTACATACTAATGAAGCATAAAAAGTGTGATTTACATACATGATGTTTGTAAATAAATGAACAATAATAAATTATTTAAACAATTTATCATTGTGTTCAGCAACTTTTTCTCAGTATAGAGTCCACTTTTTGCCCAATTTTCAATTACAGTGGATTATTATTAACAAACATAATTGTTTAAACAATTTCTTATTATTCTTAATAATATTCTCTCAGAATGATGCTAGAAAATTTCAGTTTAGAAAAAAATTTCAACTTCTTGTACAATCTTTAATAAGAGTGAGGTACCTAAATAATGTAAGTTAACAAAATTAATTGTTCAAACAATTTATTATTATTATAAAATAATGGTAGAAACCTGCCGTTTTTGCTGGAATTCTTAACTATTCGTGTACTTTTCACTTGCAGTGAGTTGATAATTGATTCAATGCATCAAAAATAATTATTTAAACAAATTATTATTTTTGATAACTATCTTCTTCTTTCTTGATGCTAGACAGTTGCGGTTTCTTCTAAAATTGTTTACTTTTTGCCCACTTTTCACTTAGAAAAATAAGAAATAATGCAATTTAACAAGCACAGTCCTCTAAACAATTAATTACTGTTTATAACTATATTCTCTTAGATAGTGTTGAAAATTTGCGGTTTTTTCTAAATTATTAAACTTTTTTTGCACTTTTTACTTAATGAGGTAATAACTAATGCACGTTAACGAACAAGTTTATTTAAACAATTGATTATTGTTTATAACTCTCTTCTCTCAGTGTAATGCTATAAAGTTGTTTCTTTCAGAAATCATGAATTTTACTTTGACTTTTCAGTTATGAACAAATAATAAGTAAACCTCGGCAAAGATCATTTTGAAATGGTATTGTATTTTTTTAGGTAAAATATTGTTGTTCTTCTCCCAATATTCAAAAAATTAATATAAACAAAAAATCCACCTTGCACGAGAGACAAAAATAAAGGAGTAGGTGTGAGGACTAGGTCTGTGATTGACTAGTAAAAGTTTTGTGTTGAATTACAGCAACAATTTATTAAAGAGCGTAACGGAAAAATTTGGAATTGTACTTATGTTTGTATTAGCCCCCCCCCTCCTATACCGGAGAAAAAACGTCTTGTCGATGATAATATAGTGTATTTCAGAGTAGACTCGAACAGCTCGGCATCCCAAAACTTGTTTTTTTGATTCGGAAAAAAATGTCATCAATGTCGATTTTTGTATGG
>CAKNXH010057696.1:86295-96730 GCA_932178445.1 Andricus quercusramuli
TATTGCAAATTATATCAATAACAACATTTCAAAAATCTAAAGTTCTGAGACTCGCATATTAGTGGGAAAATAACAATCCTTTTGTGTTCGTCGGTGTATTTCAGAGTAGACTCGAACAGCTCGGAATCCCAAAACTTGTTTTTTTGATTCAGAAAAAAATGTCATCAATGTAGATTTTTGTATGGATATTGCAAATTATCTTAATAACAACATGTCAAAAATCTAAAGTTCTGAGACTCACATATTAGTGGAAAAATAACAATCCTGTTGCGTTGGTCAGTGTATTTCAGAGTAGACTCGAACAGCTCGCCATCCCAAAACTTGCTTTTTTGATTCGGAAAAAAATGTCATCAATGTCGATTTTTGTATGGATATTGCAAATTATATCAATAACAACATTTCAAAAATCTACAGTTCTGAGACTCACATATTAGTGGAAAAATAACAATCCTTTTGTGTTCGTCGGTGTATTTCAGAGTAGACTCGAACAGCTCGGAATCCCAAAACTTGTTTTTTTGATTCGGAAAAAATGTCATCAATGCCGATTTTTGTATGGATATTGCAAATTATCTCAATAACAACATGTCAAAAATCTAAAGTTCTGAGACTCACATATTAGTGGAAAAATAACAATCCTGTTGCGTTAGTGTATTTCAGAATAGACTCGAACAGCTTGGCATCCCAAAACTTGTTTTTTTGATTCCGAAAAAAATGTCATCAATGTCGATTTTTGTATGGATATTGCAAATTATCTCAATAACAACATGTCAAAAATCTAAAGTTCTGAGACTCGCATATTAGTGGGAAAATAAAAATCCTTTTGTGTTCGTCGGTGTATTTCAGAGTAGACTCGAACAGCTCGGAATCCCAAAACTAGTTTTTTTGATTCGGAAAAAAATGTCATCAATGTCGATTTTTGTATGGATATTGCAAATTATCTCAATAACATGTCAAAAATCTAAAATTCTGAGACTCACATATTAGAGGAAAAATAACAATCCTGTTGCGTTAGTGTATTTCAAAATAGACTCGAACAGCTCGGCATCCAAAAACTTGTTTTTTTTTTGATTCGGAAAAAAATGTCATCAATGTCGATTTTTGTATGGATATTGCAAATTATCTTAATAACAACATGTAAAAAATCTAAAGTTCTGAGACTCACATATTAATGGAAAAATAACAATCCTGTTGCGTTGGTCAATGTATTTCAGAGTAGACTCGAACAGCTCGGCATCCCAAAACTTTTTTTTTTTTTGTTTCGGAAAAAAATGTCATCAATGTCGATTTTTGTATGGATATTGCAAATTACCTCAATAACAACATGTCAAAAATCTAAAGTTCTGAGACTCGCATATTAGTGGGAAAATAACAATCCTTTTGTGTTCGTCGGTGTATTTCAGAGTAGACTCGAACAGCTCGGCATCCCAAAACTTGTTTTTTTGACTCGGAAAAAAATGTAATTAATGTCGATTTTTGTATGGATATTGCAAATTATCTCAATAACAACATGTCAAAAATCTAAAGTTCTGAGACTCACATATTAGTGGAAAAATAACAATCCTGTTGCGTTAGTTAGTGTATTTCAGAGTAGACTCGAACAGCTCGGCATCCCAAAACTTGTTTTTTTGATTCGGAAAAAAATAATGTCATCAATGTCAATTTTTGTATGGATATTGCAAATTATCTCAATAACAACATGTCAAAAATCTAAAGTTCTGAGACTAACATATTAGTGGAAAAATAACAATCCTTTTGTGTTCATCGGTGTATTTCAAAGTAGACTCGAACAGCTCGGCATCCCAGAACTTGTTTTTTTTTTTATTCGGAAAAAAATGTCATTAATGTCGATTTTTGTACGGATATTGCAAATTATCTTAATGACAACATGTCAAAAATCTAAAGTTCTGACACTGAATTGTAAGCAAATAGATAGATCTCATAATAAATCTTGTAAAATTGTACAAGAAATGAGAACACTATTTTCAACTGCTGTACACTGTTGGGGCACCACGTGTACAGGAGTGGCTTGGGATGATGGGACTCCGGCCGGGCAGGTCAAGACAGGAGGAAGCTTAGTAAAATCTTCACAGAAGAAGAGATAAACATCATTAGTACCCAGGATAGCACTAAGAATTTTCTGTTTTCCAATCATTCGGATATCGTTAAATGAAATGCGTTTGAACGATTCGAAATTATGTTCTGAACGTTATGAAAATTTGCAAGCGCATTGTCGAAATATGAAATAATTTGTGTGCAAAGTATGAACTTCAAGCATGGAAGTAATGATAAGAAAAAAGACTGTTGAAGTTAGTGAAAAAAATAAACAATATTAAATGAAGTAATTGACTTATCGTAATTCTGCATGTACTCTTTCAGTGATTCGGACAGTGATTCAGTGATTCAGTGATCCATTATGCTCACATCTGTAGTCAGAACTTATTTTCTCAAAAACTGTACCTCAAAGGTGTATAAACGTCAAATACGAAAAATGAATCGTTCTTCCCATTTTATAAGCAAAGTATTGTTTTTATGTGGAATAGAAGAATAATCTTTTTTATAGAGAAATAAATTCTACACATTTTTCTATAAATTCTTAATTTCACTAAAATGAGCCGTTTCCGAAATAAATGCAAAAAACACATAATGGCCGCTATTGTTTATTATAAAATGTTTAGCCATTGTTCAATCGATTTAGATTTTTTATATAATCATTAACAGCCTATGAAGAAGGGGTTTTGCTAATAAGCAGCCTGTTACGATTTTTTTTCTTTATCAAACCCTTCGTTGCCTGGCCTATGCTATAAAGTTTCAGAAGTTTTCTAGAATGCAGAATGTTCTTCACGAGTTAAATGTGCACTAAATAAATAAAGACAGGAATTTTTAGTTAAAAGTAATATCTATAAGGAAGCAATAAGTAAAATTTATATAGACAAAACAGGATGTCATACGTAGCCCTCCAAATCAAATTTCACAAGTATACGTACCTGCACCTTTTGCATATGAAATAAATTTTTATCTATAAGGAAGCAATAAATCATCTTTATTTAATTGGGATAACAAATAACCTTGAAGCTGTTTACACGAATTCGGTTCTTATGATTGCGCAGTATTATTCTATGATGTCATCAGGACCCTCTGGGAATGTTCTGGAAGCTTTTAGCATGAACAGAATACATGCATATCCAGAGTCCGTCTAGTAAAGTGGCTCAAAAGTGAGATTCAGAGTCCGTCTTATGATGCGCATCCAGACTCCGTCTTACTTTTTGGTACAGAACCCAGCCTTACTCATCTACTAATACAGTAGCTTTAGTGGGTGATTGAAATTTTGAAATATTTTATTATATTTATTTTTCTATATTTTAAAGCTTCAAAGTGTAATAAGCAAAATTGACCCTTCTATATACAAGATAGAAAAGGTGCTGAAACAACAAGCATATATCTGTAAATGAGAAAGGCATATGACCTCATCTCAAGTCTTGTCTCAATTCTCAAAATTGCACAGGATTGCATTACTCGTATATGTGACGTGCTCAGAAGAAAGGGGACTTACTCTAAAAAAAATCGAAATCGAAGTTTTTACACCTTCCAATAGTTTTTAAGTTGCTCCTTTTAATGAAACCATCAAATAAAATTTTCGATCGTTATTATTAGATATGGGAATGAAAAACTCACCGCTACATCTTCGCGTCTCATCTATACCCGTCCGTGAGCCGCGTCTACGACCTATATATCTCTTTCCTCGTAAGAATGTAGTGGTAAGTAGAGAGGAAAGATTTCGTGAGTCTTCCCTCTCTCCTAAAAGTCGCGTCTATCCGGTCGACTTCGACCACTCGCCTTGAAAAATCTCACTTTTCAGAGTAAGCCCACTTTCTTCGGCGCACGTCACATATGATGCAACATTGTTCTAGAAAGGTCTACATTATAGACGATACACCTAGAAACACGTAAAAATCGTTTCTCGAAATTGCACAATATCGCATCATATGAGGCAACAATTTTCTACAACTAGAAACACGAAAAATTCGTTTGGTGACATTGCACAATATTGCATCATATGACGCAACAATGTTCTATACATTGGACCACGTAAAATTCGTTTTCGCGACATTGCACAACATTGCATCATATGATCATATCCCATCATATCCCAGCGGAGTGAAAGGAGAGGATTTTTTCTCTGAATAAATTGAATTTAATAAATTTTAATTTATATCTCCATCTAGTCTGTGATGACGAAATAATTTTTCTGTATTAGAGGATTTAACTTTGATCGATATTGTAGATTTCCATTCTTCACAGTATGTGTGATTGGATTTATCGACGCATCGATAACTACCATCTCCGATGATAATACAGATTCCTATTTATAATGTTCTATACGTAAAAACATGTAAAATTCGTTTCTCGACATTGCACAATATTGCATCATGTGATGCAATGATGTTCTAGAACGTTCTACACTATAATCGACACGTTCGGGGTATAATTTTTGCAACGCAAAATGTGATGCGACATTACAATAACCTTAAGTTGTTGAAAGAAATTCTTTCCAGAAATTCCGCAGTATAATTTGATGGTGGCACCAAGAATATTCTAGAAATTGGCAGGGACACGAACCACTACAGCTGTACAATCTGTCGTGCATCAAATGAATATTTTATCTATAAGGAAGCAATAAAGCATCCTTGTTTTTCTCGTTAGAACCATGAACGTGTTGACATGAATTATTGAACTGCAGTAGCTATCGGATGCAACCTGATCCGTCTGAACAAATCAAATTCATATAGACGAAAACAGGATGTCATATCACATATATATGCCTGCACATTTGCGCATTAAAAATGAATGTTTTATCTATGAGGATCCTCCGAGAATGTTCTAGAAGCTTAGCAACAGGGCCTCTATGCCAGCCTCACACGGATACACAAGGTCACACACAGATACGCACACGACTCGAAAAATGGACTTTGGAATTTCTAACCATCTGGTCAACTTTTAGTTGTACAGCTTTAGTTGCACAGCACCACGGAGTAATAATAAAGAGACCGATCATGCTGTACAAAGAGCCTCGAGTCTTGACTGCGGTAACTGTACATTTATTGCCGAGCGCAGACGTTTCTAATCAGCACATTATGGCCATTTGGTCATGCGCACTGTGATCTTTTATCTCCTTTTCTCCCGCGAGAAGTAGGCGAGCGGTGCACCCCTAAAAAGACGTATACAAAAACGAGTTGACCGACCAGATAGTTTCGCCAGGATAAAACCTTTTCTAAGCGATGTATTATGTTGTTGCGAACAAAAAACCTTAGTGACATTTTTTCGTACCAATGGTCAGTAATTTGTTATTAACAAAAAACTTGCAAAATTGAAAATGATTAAAAAATCGATACGAAAACACATTTATTATATATTTTTGGCAAAAATAAGCACTTTTTAACTCTTGCCATTTTTTCGGAAAACGCTTCGTATTTGAGCTACGAGCGATTGAAGGTCGAAAAATAATCAAAATGCGCCATTTTCATAACTTTTTTTCTCGGTTTCTACTGGAGATTTTTGAATTTTCTTTAGTCGAGGTTACTCATCGAAAGTTATATTTTCATGCAAAAATTTTTTCATCCTGGCGACTTTCTTTCCCCTTTCAAGATTTGCGATCAAAAACTCGTGAAACCCACCGATTCTCCACGAATCTCCAGACACGGACGTTTTCATACTTTTGATTTCACACTATTAGAATTTTTATTCTAAACAGTTTATATGGTTCTATACACGCAAAACAGACAGTAAAATTGATCACCGTCATTGATACCATAAGCTCATTTCATAATATAGGAAAAAAGAAAGCGTATGCTGGATTTTCCAAACTGTCTGATCCAGCTTTCGATGATTTAGCGAACATAGTCGATTTACCTGTACAAAAAGCTTTGGATTCAGTGACGAAATGGTTAAGCGCGATTTATATTCCGAGTAAACCTAAAAGAAAGGTAGCTTTTGAAGGTGAAAATGCAACATCAATAAATCATTTAAGATATAAAATAACAAGTATTGAGAATATACGAGTAGACAAATTACCTCCGGCAGAGCCAGCGTTGTTACAGCATAATATGCGTGTTAAATGGCAAGTTAATGAATGGACTCAAGCACGATCTGCAAACGTAATATCTTTCGATCCAACACGATATGGCTGGATATTACGCACTAACGTACTGGGCTTTAATTATTTTGAAGGAGATACAGCCATGGAAATGCTACAGAAATTCATTTGTTCCTGCAGTGGGAAGTCGCACTGCAGCGATGAAGAAACTTGTTTTTGCTTATCACAAGGTTTTAAATGTTGCGATCTGTGCTCTTGCTCTATAAAATGTAAAAATCTAGAAATACAAACTGACGATATGAAAGCAGCTAACAGATAGAAATAAATATAAATAATAGTTTATATTTAAGCATAAATGTATATTTTGTATTAATAAATAGTTATTATTACATGCATTTCTTGCAACAACATTAAATTTCTTTATTTCTCATTTAAATGTTAGGTATAATTCGTAATCTTAGATATTTATGCGATACTAACATTAATTAAAAAGTATACAGTTATTATATCAATAGTTCGCGAATCGATATTTGGTTTTCCGGTTACTCGCCCGCTCGTGGAGAATCGGTGAATTTCACGAGTTTTTGATCGCAAATATTTAAAGGGGAAAGAAAGTCTTCAGGATGAAAAAAATGTTGCATGAAAATATAACTTTCGTCGAGTAACCTCGAATAAAGAAAATTCAAAAAGCTCCAGTAGAAACCGAGAAAAAAATTTATGAAAATGGCGCATTTTGGTTATTTTTCGACCTTAAATCACTCGTAGCTCGAAAACGAAGCGTACTTCGAAAAAATGACAAGAGTTAAAAAGTGCTTATTTTTGCCCAAAATATATAATAAATGTTTTTTTGTATCGATTTTTTAATCCTTTTCAATTTTCCAAGTTTTTTGTTAATAACAAATTACTGACCATTGGTACGAACAAATTTCATTGAGGTTTTTTGTTTGCAACAACATAATACATCGATTAGAAAAGGTTTCATCCTGGCGAAACTATCTGTTCGGTCAACTGAAAACTGAGGTTACGTTCCCGTAAATATTATTAATATTTAACTGAACACTTTTAAAATTAGAAGTTAAATTAATTTAATTTCAAGTTGTTATAAAATAATAATTGTTCAATTTTTATTTATACACTAAAATTGGTTTGAGATGTTTTCAAATATTCTCTGAAAAATTTTTTATATCAAAAATCACTTTATATTCTCCTAGTAATCTGAAATGAAATTTGTTATTACCATGAAATTTTCGAAAATCCTTAAAAAGCTACAAAATCTCCGAAAATTTACATTTGATATGATTTTCCGACTTACACTTATTAACTTTACAAAAACTTTCACCGTAAGTTGCAAAACATTGATATAACCTCAATTTGCTGTCGTTGATGTCATCACGGAGTGATTGTCATGGACTGGCGCTCACCCGCACACTTCTCGCGGGAGAAAAGCAGATAGCAGATCACAGTGCGCATGACCGAATGGCCATAATGTGCTGATTAGAAACGTCTAAGCTCGACAATAAATGTAGGTACAGTTACCGCAGTCAGAACGAATGTATGGAGATCGGTCTCCCTATTATTACTCCGTGCACAGCACACAGAGTCAGAGTTGTTAGAACTTAGGTTATCTGCCTTTCTCACTCCTCAAGGAGCGTGCAAGTAAAAGGAATGAGAGTAAACGAGACACTCGCTTGTGGAAAACCGTCATTGAGTGTCTCGCTTACTCTAATTCTTTCACATTAACACTTCTTAAGGAGCAAGAAAGACTCTCTCTCTCTCTCCCTCTCCTTCTCCCCCCCCCCCTCTCCACATATATCCCTTGGGTAACTTCCTCTTCACTCTCCTCCAGTCTTTCTCATCTACCCAGGTTTCACTCAACATCACTACATCCCATTTCTTCACCTCTTCCCAGAATTCTTCATCTTCATTCATTAACCCTGATACGTTCCAAAACGCTGCTCTCACTTCTTTCTTCCTTCCTTTCGCCCTTCTTTCGTCTTTACATCCCCTAGCTAATTTTGTGGAAATCCCGTCACTCCACTTACGTGTCCTCCTTTCCTTTCACCCTATACTGTTTCCATTACCTCCTCCCTTCTATCCATAGTCTCCACTTCTTCATCTCGTCGCCATGGACACTCTCTATACACTTCAGTCAATTTTTCTTCCTCATCATCCCATATCCACACATTCCCATTTATCCACATCCTGTCTTTCCTTATCCATACCGTGTTCCGTTTCACTCTTTCACTCCATGCTCTCTGTTTCATCATCCACTTTCTTCTTCTTTCATTCCACTTCAAATCCTCCTCTATCCTTTCTTCCCTCCCCTTTAAAGCTTTCTTCTTTCTCAAGATATCAACTTTCTCTTCCCCATTTCTCACTTTCACTATTACCTTCAATCTTCCTTCCGACTCTATTTAGCTCTTCCACGTGCACTTTTGCCACAATTTCACCCATCAACTTTTCCACTTCTTCTCTTCCTGATTCACTATCCACTTTCATTCCTCTAATCACTATATTTCTACTCAAAAACGGTCTCATTAAATTTTTAGATCGCATTTTTTTTTTGCATTTTTTCTCAATCAGTAAGTCCATAAGTGTTATGATTTGATGCAGGGTGGCCGCTTTTTTCGGTGAAAAAAATTCCCGGTCATTTCCCGGTCATCAAAAAAATTTTCCCGGTCATGCTCTTAAGCGTTTTTACCCTAACTTAAGGTTAGAAATACTTTTTTTACTTAAATATAACCCCTAGTAACTATTGCTTTTAGAGAGAGCGTTTACGTGTTTCTAGAAGTAACATTATAATATCATGAAATTTCAGCACGAATTGAAAAAAATCATCGGTTTTCTAACTAGCAGAAATATTGAATGTTGAACTAACCCACCTAGTGACTAAAATATAACTTTACAACAGGAATTCGTTTTGTAAACGAAACGATATCACAAGGTTTTGACTTAATACAAAACATATTTGAAATATTTCGTAGTAGTAAACGCTTTTACATTTAGTGAACCAGTTTTTTGATCTCTTGATCGATGACTTTCAAGCCCAAAACCGAATTTCGTTGAAAACTTTAAAAATTCCCGGTCACCGTGAAAATTCCCTGTCATTTCCCGGTTTTTCCTGGTCCCAAAAAATTCCCGGTCATTTCCCGGTTTCCCGGTCCAGCGACCACCCTGTTTGATGACATCCACTACAATCAATTTTTACATAAAACCAATACCTTCTAATTGAGATGAGAATGTAAAAATGTTTATTTATAGATTTTCCTTTTCGCTGATTCCCATGTCCCAAAAGTTGGCACCACCATTTTATTTTTTTTTAAATGTGTACTGAATTGTGCTACATTTGTCCTCTATCGTGCTGTAAAAGATTTTTTCAAAAAGTCAACATTTGAACCAAAATTCCCAAAAAAAATTATTGAGACACCACAATTAATAAAGTAAAAAATGACAATTTCGAAATTCTGAAAGTTGTCCTAGGCGTGCAAAATAATTATTGTCCTATACCCTTTTTACTTAGGTCTCTATTTTTTGGTGAAAATATAGTTTTTTCCCTCACAATAATTTGTTGAATGCAAAATTTTCGAAAATGTGAATTTTGAAAATCTGAAATTTGTGCTGGATTGCGCTAGGCGTGCATAATAATTATTGCCCTATACACTTTTTACTTAGGTCTATATGTTTTGATGAAAATCTAGTTTTTTCCTCAAAATAATTTTTCTAATTCAACATTTTTCAAAATGCGAATTTAGAAAATCTGAAAGTTGTACTGGGTTGTTCTAGGCGTGCAAAGCAATTATTGTTATACACACTATTTACTTAGATCCATATTTTTTGGTGAAAATCTAGTTTGTTTTTTCCTCACAATAATTTTTTGAATCCAAAATTGTTCAAATTGTGAATTTCGAATATCTGAAAAGTGTGGTGGGTTGTGCTAGGCATGCATAACAATTATTGCCTTATACCATTTTTTATTAGGTCTATATTTTTTGGTGAGCATCTAGTGTTTTTCTTCAAAATAATTTTTTTAATCCAAAATTGTTCAAAGTGCGAATTTCCAAAATCTGAAAGTGTTCCTGGGTTGTGCTAGGTGTGAAAAACAATTGTTGTCCTATACACTTTTTTTTAATTTGAAATACTTTTTCGATCTTGTAGGGCCAAATGAGTTGGATGTAGAGAAAAAAAGTCCAATTTTTCTTTTTTTCAAAGGCGACGTTTCGTCAGCATTGGTGCGCTGACTTCATCAGGCTGTTATAAAATTGGTTAACAACATCGTTAACTACATCGTTAACTTGTCAACGATGTTGTTAACCAATTTTATAACAGCCTGATGAAGTCAGCGCA
>CAKNXH010057696.1:97130-113348 GCA_932178445.1 Andricus quercusramuli
TGCGCTGACTTCATCAGGCTGTTATAAAATTGGTTAACAACATCGTTGACAAGTTAACGATGTAGTTAACGATGTTGTTAACCAATTTTATAACAGCCTGATGAAGTCAGCGCACCAATGCTGACGAAACGTCGCCTTTGAAAAAAAGAAAAATTTGACTTTTTTTCTCTACATACAACTCATTTGGCCCTACAAGATCGAAAAAGTATTTCAAATAACTTCAACATGGACCCGGAATCGGCCAGATAGTAGGATATCGTGTGAAGGATGCATTAGGGCCTTTAAACTGGGAGAAAATAGAAGAGAGCTCAGAGGAAATGGCACTTTCGAAGCCTACCAAAGAGCTGCCGAGGCCTCCTGGGACCAGGATGTATGTCCTAATGTACTAGTATGTGAGGGAAGTGTGTGGGAGTCACCAACGGACGCAGCCATTGTTCTTCCATGCAGTAAAAGCATCACCTCCGAACAGAGGGCAGTGGAGAGAGCTATTGCCAAAACTGGTGGCAAAGCAGGCCTGAAAAAATCAAGGTAAGGAGAAGGGGGATGCTGCCCGTATGACCTATACAATGAGTTTTCCTCTTGATACGGATGAGCTGATAGAAGAAAGCAGGGCCATATACTACTCAATAATATCGGATCAGGCGACAAAAGATGGTGCCTGTCCGGATGACATATTTAGGGCGATAGAAAAAACCAAAGACCTTATTATTGAAAATAATAAGGTAGCTATCCCAAAATTAGAGGGTATGAGCGGTAAAACAATCAAAAAGATCCTCGAGTTCATTTTCGTGGATACAAATATCGAGGTAAACGTCTACAGTGGAGCAAAAAAGAAGATTGTGGAACTTGATGAAACTGACACTCAGACAAGCGAAAGAAAGGAAAAAGTCGCGACATACCCAAAGCGTGAAAAGAGGGGCAGGCCCCGAAAAGAGGAAGCCATCTGTATAAAAATGGATGGAATATCATATGCAGACAAACTAAAAATAGTTAAGCGAAACCTTGACCCTGAAGGACATGGCATTGAGATCCAGGAAGTCAAGAAGACCAGGAACGGGGACGTCCTGCTTTCAGTTAAAAGTGGTGATCCGGAAGTTCTCAAGAAAGAAGTAGCGAAGAAAAATCCAATAGACAGAGTGACGGTCCTTAAAAATCGAAGGATCATCCATATCAGAGGCTTGGATGGAGTTGCGAGTGAGGATGAAGTCAAGCAAGCCATCGCAAAAGAGATAGGGAAGGATTCAAGTAATTTCGAGTTGAGGGCTTTGAGACCAGCCTGTGGGGGAAAGCAAAACATCACAGTGATTATGCAGGAAGCTGATGCCCAAAAAATAATTGATCAAGGTAAAATTAAAGTTTGATGGATAGTCTGCAGTGCTTCCGAGAGAGTTGGAGAAATAAAATGCTCCAGGTGCTGGAAGCAGGGATACCGAAGGGTGGAATGCGATGGTATAAATCGTGAAAACCTGTGCCGGAAGTGTGGACAAGAAGGCCACTAAGCCATGAGCTGCCAAAACGTGCCCTACTGCCTGGATTGTCCGGAGGAGGGACATCAGACCTTTAGCACGCAGTGCTAAAAAATCGAACCCGATTCAAAGGGAAGCGAGCTAAGCCAAACAATGGCAGGTGATATTATGTATCTGCAGATAAACACGAACAGGAGTCGAGCTGCACTTGACATGGCGGTGCAGTATGGCAAAGAGAGGCAAGCAAAGGTGTTGCTTATTAGCGAGCCAACAAACTGGCTTTAACAGGCAGAAAGGACTTTGTTTATGACAAAGATTTTGACACGGCAATAAAGGTTCTAGATGGTAGGATGGTAATTGAGGATCACGGATGTGGCTCGGGCTTCTCCTACATAGAAACTGGGGGAGTGACTGTTTATAGTTACTACTCGTCAGGTAATAAGAAAATCGAGTTTCTCGAAAACACCCTGCAAAAAATCGCTACAAGTATCCGCATTAATAAGGAAAGTGCCATTGTAGCAGGAGATTTTAATGCGAAATCACCACTATGGGGCATGCGGTACATAGACGTCAGAGGACAAACCGTTGCGGAATGGGTTGCGGAGAACGAGCTGGTGATCCTAAATGTAGGCGATAAGCCGACTTCCCAAGCGCGGGGCTTCTTCTCAATATTGGACCTAACCTTTGCTACAGAAGACGTCAGCAGAAGAATGGAACACTGGGGGGTGAGAGACAACGAATCTTTAAGTGACCATAATTACATTACTTTTAGGGCCGTGGAAGAAAAGAGGAAGATGACTCCTGGAAGAAAGAAATGCATCGGATGGCGTGTATCCAAACTGGATAGAGAAAAGCTAAGCCAAATGGCTAGTAAAATTGACATCAGCGTGAACACAACTTCGGCTGAAGGTTTCTCAAACGTGCTGAAGGAACTATGCGACGAGACCATGCCAAAAAGACTAATAATTCCTGGAAGAAAAAGCGCATACTGGTGGAATGAGGAAATCGCGAAATTGCGCGTAGACTGCAATAAAGCAAGAAGGCTCTACACCAGAAGTTTTAAAAAGGGAAACCAAACCATGATACTGGAAAAGTGGGAAAACTACATAAATACCAAAAAAAGCCTGCGATCCAGTATAAGGAAGGTAAAAAAGGCCTGCTGGAAGACAGTCTGCGAAGAGGTAGACAAAGATGTGTGGGGAAATGGATCCAAATTGCCATGAAGAAAATGACTGGCTTCCCCCCTAAACCACAGCTGAAAATGTCTTTCTTGGAGGGAGTAGTAGACCACCTCTTTCTCAAACATGAGCCGGTAAACTTTTGCTTCAAAGATCATGGATACGCTCATCCTTTCACGCTAGCGGAATTAATAACAGCCTGTGAGCGTCTGAAAAATAACAAAGCACCTGGACCAGGTGGAATTCCGGCCGAAATTCTTGAAGCAGTTGTAACTACAAACCCAGAGTACTTGCTTGAAGTCTACAATGCACTAGTGAGAAAAGCTGTTTTTCCGGAAAGGTGGAAAACCGCGAAACTCGTGCTTTCGAAAAAAGGTCATAAGCCACCACAAAGACCATCGTCGTACAGGCCAATTTGCCTTCTTAACGCGGAAGGGAAATTATACGAGCAGCTTATTCTAGAGAGGCTAAACATAGAAATAGAGAGAACCGGAGGTCTATCAAAAAACCAGTATGGTTTTAGAAAGGGTAGACAAACGACAGACGCAGTCAGTGGGGTGATAAGGATCGCAAAAAAGGCTGAAGAGTACGCAAGTCGTAAGAAAAAGCTATGTGCGATTATCACCCTGGACGTAAGAAACGCCTTTAACAGCGCGTCATGGCAAGAAATTCTGGTTGACCTAGGGAGGAGGGGCATTGAAGAGGGACTGATAAGTCTCATTGGGGCATACCTATCCCAGAGGAAACTGACAATCGAGGCAGAAGAGGAGACTAAAACAGTCATGACAAATAGCGGCGTCCCACAGGGCTCAATTCTCGGACCGACCCTGTGGAACGTACTCTACGATCCTATCTTGAGGATAAAGCTCCCAAAAAATGTAAAAATTATGGGATATGCAGACGACGTGGCATTGGTTGTAATTGCCAGAGGAGAAGAAATTTTAATGAGCACGACAAACGCAGCCATGCAAATGGTCCTTAATGAACTAGAAAGGAGAGGCCTAGAACTAGCCCCGGAAAAGACCGAAGTCTCGGTGGTCACCAAAAGGAGAAAAATACGTCCTGTAGTGTTCACTATATAAGGAGTCAGAATAGAGCCTAGCCCAGAAATTAAATACCTAGGGACGTACCATGACAAAAAACTCAAATTTGCTAGGCACGTTAACGAAGCGACACAGAAAGCCAGAAAAACTGCAAATGCGCTAATGGGTGTTAAAATATCGGAGGTCGACGTGCCTCAAAGCGAGCGCTCCTGTCAAGCGTGGTTCACTCGCAACTGCTGGATGCATCCCCTGTGTAGCGAGAAGCAGCGAGAAATCAGAAACAGAAAAAGCTTCTAACAAAAGTACAGAGACAGATGTTGATAAGAATACGCAGCGCATGCAGAACAATATCATCATTTGGAGCAGCGGTCATATCTCGAAAGCCACGCATCCATCTGCTGATAGAAGAGCGAGAGGAGAAGTACCAAGGTAGAGACCCGGAAACTGCAAGGCCAATTCTCATGGAGAAATGGCAGCAGTAATGGGAAACGGCAAAACATGGACGATGGACGTACAAACTGATCCCGTCGATAAACCGATGGGTGTAAAGGAAACACGGCGAAATTGATTACTTCATAACGCAAGCTCTATCGGGACATGGGTGTTTCGCGAAATTTCTGCATGGTAGAAAAAGGGCTGAAGCAGACGAATGTGTCTTCTGTGGAAGAACCGACGACGCGAGACATACGCTCTTTGAGTGTGACCGATGGTACATAGAAAGGGAAACTTTTCTCCAAGAAACGCAGACCCCTTTCACTCCTAGTAATATGATGGAGTCTTTCCTAAAATCCGAAGAGCTTCTGTGGACTTGAACGTGCACAGATGTCACTTTTCTAACTGTGCACGTGCTCATATGTCACTTGCCCAACTGTGCACGTGCACAGATTTCACTTACTTAACTGTGCACGTACACATGTCACTTGTCCAACTTTGCACGTGCACAGATATCACTTGTCCAAATCTGGACGTGCACAGACGTCATTTTCCAAACTGTGCACGTGCATATATGGAACATGTCCAACTGTACACGCGCACAGATGGAAAATGCCTAACTGTGCACGTACACAGACGTCACTTGCCCAACTGTGCACGTTAATGTCCGTGCGTAAGGATTTATACGAGGGTGGTACTTTATATCTAGGTATAATAAATTTTTAACAGTTAAAATTATTCAAACGTGTTCGAATGGAGTGAACTAACTTTTTAAAAGTTAGTTTCAAAATAATTCAAATATTATTTTTATGAAATTATTCCTTACAAATTATTATAGATATATGAAAATCTCTTTTTGTTCGACCTCCTTGAAAACGCGGCATTGAACGCACGTGAAGCAGGCGTAATGTGGCCGCTTCCAGCCCAGTGACGTTCACACATGTGCACTCCGCCGCGCCGCCGGGCCGACATGAAACTTTACGCTCGCTACACATGCACATACAGTATAGTGTGTGTCAAGGGCGCACGGCTATTTTGACTCGTTGAAATAGCCTTCTTCACGCCCTCGATACACAATGTACTATTCTAAATTTACGTTTCAATATTTTTATCTTATTAAGCTTCTTTGAGTCCTCCAGTGGGTATGGTGACATCTGATGTCCTTAGGACGTCCTAAAGACGACTAACTACCGTGCCTGCTTGGTAGGTATTTATTGTTTTCAAGCAACTCGTCTGTCATTGATTTCACAAAATCGTTTATTTATTTTATGCATTTTCTTATGATGGAACAAAAAGTAAACTCGCAAAGATATTTTCCTCAATAATTTGTATCAAAATTTTACTAATGTTTATGTGACGATGTATAATGGCGAGTTACACATTTGTCTTCGTCATTGGTTAGCGAAATCTCAAGGTTTATTTATTTCGGTGGTACACATTTTTTTTCTTCAAATTTTCTTGGTCTTACCCTCCAGATTTGTTCCAATACAAAAAAAGTAATCTGGCATGATTTTCTTGAAAATTATCTGCTGAATACTTTTTAAATTCAACCCCTATAAGCCATTTTTATATAGGGTCTCAAAAAAACTCCATAAATGCAAAAATGAAGTATTATGTCCCGCGTGAAACAACGTTCCTTTGCTCAAGCATGGGTCAAAAATAGGTCAAAAATGTTTAAAGTTCGACGGATTCCAGAGTTGAACTTGCATAAAAACAACTAAAACCTTGCTAATTCTTTCTATTTATCATTTTACATAAATCGAAAAATTCATAGAATTAAAGAAATACAGATAAGTCAAAGAATGTAGAGAATTTAAGGGATTCAGAGAATTCGAGGCATTCAGCAAATTCAAGGCATTCAGTGAATTCAAGGAATTGTTTGATTCTACAAAAAGAGCTTCAGGAGTTCATTATGTGGTGCGCAGAACTAGGTCTAGATATTAATATAAATAAAACAAAAGTCATATCCTTCACAAGATCACACGATCCAATCATTTTCGAATATCAGATAAATAATCCAGCGATTCAACGAGTTTATTACGCAAGGGATCTAGGAGTCATCTTCGACTCACAATTTACATTCAGGAAACATTTAGAACAAACTGTTAGAAGTGCTATAATCAAACATTAAGCTATATTCTGAGAACATGTAAAGATTTTACAAATAAACAAGCGCTGGTCACACTATTTAACGCATACGTCAGGTCTAGATTAGAATATCCATCAGTAGTATGGACTCCGCACAAGAAAAACGCAAAAGATTTTTTGGAAAGAGTACAAAAAAGATGCCTCAAATTCTTAGCTTATAAAGAAGATAGCTCCTACCCTCCCAGAGGCTCAAACTATTCAGATTTATGTAGAAGATTCAATTGTTTTACAATGATAGAAAGACACTTTATGTTATCTCTATGGTTTATTTTCAAATTAATACGGGGTCTTATACACTGCCCAGAACTTTTATAGAAAATAAAATTCAAAATACCGAGAAACAACAATAGAAACTGGGAAATTATGTATATAACTCGGAATCAGTAGGAACTTGAACATAATATACAGAGCAGGAATTGCTGATGCGGACATTTATTACATATCTCTAGAGGTATTTAAGGAACTTTCGAAAAACATGGTTAGTACTTCGTAAAATCCAGCAATCTAAAACTGTGAAAACCTACATATACATATATTTATAGCACACGTACATGTCAACGCTATATGAAATGTAACCCTATTACTAGTGTAAAACTATTGGGCTATTGCGAATAAATACAAATACAAATACAAATTAACCCTCAGGGTACGGACTATAAAAAAGTCCCGATCCGTACGGACATGGGTTAGCCTAACCCGGCAACTTTGATCGACTGCGCGTCATTCTGTAATTGATCAATCAAAACTGATTTTTTTTCAATTAATCGTAAATTTTCTCAGAAATACACTAATTTAATTAGATTTGTGATTTGGATAGCTGAAGAGTCGTACTTAATTCCTTAAATTACTCGAATTCTCCAAATTTTTAGAATTTTCTAAATTCTTTGGATTCTCTGAATTCCCTGAATTCCTTTCAATTTTCTCTGAATTCTCTGAAATCCTTGAATTCGTTGAATTTTTTGAATTCACTGAATGCCTTCAATTTGCTGAGTGCCTTGAATTCTCTGAATTCCTTAAATTCTCTGAATTCAAGGAAATATCTAAATTCCTTGAACTCAATGAATTCCTTGAATTATCTGAATTCCTTGAAGTCTCTGAATTCCTTGAATTCGCGGAATGCCTTCAATTTGCTAAATGCCTTGCTTTCCATGAATCCCTTGAATTCTCTGTAACCCTTAAATTCTCTGAATTTTTTGAACTCTCTGAATTACTTAAACCCTTTGAATTACTTGAATTCCTTGAATTCTCTGAATTCCTTGGATTCTTCGATTTCTCTGAATTTTCTGAATTCCTTGAATTCTCTGAATACCATGAATTCCTTCAGTTCGTTGAATTCCTTGAATTACCTGAATGCCTTGAATTTCCTGAATGCCTTGCTTTCTCTAAATCTCTTGAATTCTCTGAATTCTTTAAGCTCTCTGAATTACTTGAATTCTCTGAATTCCTTGAGTTCGTGGAATTCCTTGAATTACCTGAATGCCTTCAATTTACTGAATACCTTGCTTTCTCTGAATTCCTTAAATTCTTTGAATTCCTCCAATTCTTTGATTTCAAGGAATTCTCTGATTTCCTTAATCTCTCTGAATTACTTAAATTCTCTGAATTCCTTGAATTCTCTGAATTCCTTAAATTCTCTGAATTCCTTAGATTCTCCACATTCTCTGAATTTTTGAATTCCTTGAATTCTCTAAATTCCATGAATTCGTTGAATTCTCTGAATTCCTTGAGTTCGCGGAATTCCTTGAGTTCGCGGAATTCCTTGAGTTTGCGGAATTCCTTGAATTACCTGAATGCCTTCAATTTGCTGAATGCCTTTCTTTCTCTGAATCCCTTGAATTTTCGGAATCCCTTGAATTCTCTAAATTCCTGAAATTCTTTGAATTCAAGAAATGCTCTGAATTTTTTGAACTCTCTGAATTACTTAAACTGTCTGAATTACTTAAATTCTATAAATTCCTTGAATTGCTCGATTTTCTAAATTCCTTGAATTTTCTAAATTCTTTGAATTCTTTGAATTCCCTGAATTCCTTTAATTCTCTGAATTCCCTAAAATCCTTGAATTCGTTGAATTTCTTTAATTCACTGAATGCCTTCAATTTATGAATGCCTTGAATTTTCTGAATCCCTTGAAATCTCTGAATCCCTTGAATTCTCTGCATTCCTTACATTCTTTGAATTCAAAGAACTATCTAAATTTCTTGAACTCTCTGGATTCCTTGAATTATCTAAATTCCTTGAATACTCTGCATTCTCTGAATTTCCTGAATTTGTTTGATTCGTTGAATTCCCTAAATTTCTTGAGCTCGTTGAATTCCTTGAATTCGCTGAATGCTTTTAATTTGCTGAATGCCTTGCTTTCTCTGAATCCCTTGAATTATCTGAATTCATTGAATTCTCTGGATTCCTTAAATTCTCGGAATTCCTTAAGTTTTCTGAATTCCTTGAATTCTATGAATTTTTCGAATTACATGAATTTCTCAAATTCGTAGGAATCCCTGGAACTCTATGAATTCCTCGACAGTGAGCCAAGTTCTTCGAATTTTCGCGTCGACCTTAGGCTCACGAGGATTTTCAAAATTTTGCACATGTACAAATTCTTTCTCCAATTTTTTCTTTATAATTGGAAATTTTCTGGTTATAGTCTGAAAAATGTATATTATCATCTAACAATCGAACTTCGAACTGCAAAATTTTATTATTCTACTAGGAAATGTCGATTTAAAAAAATTGAACAGATTTCTGAAACTTACCTTTGGAGTAATGCGTACAGTTTTGATGCTAGGAACCAATAATGAATTTAGGTTTGAAAAAGTGCCTGGAATTATGCCATTTTATGTGAAATGATAAAAAGGGAGAAATATTAACATAATTTGAAGTTTTAACATTTTTTTTCTACAATTTGCGAAAAAGTGCCAGTTTTTCCACCTGTTTTTGGTGTAAAAAGTGACCGATTTTAGGTCGATGACGTGGCGCATGCGCAGTGCCGACCTTTCCGGGCAACAGTGAAAAAAGTGGACGGATGGAGTGGAAAAAGTAAATGGAAGCAGTGACAACAGTGAGGCACAGTGAAAAAAGTAAATAAAGTGCAAACTGCTTCGTGTTACTCCGGGTGTGCTCGTGCATCGTGCGCAGCCAACTTCATTCTATTTTTCCGACTGTAGCTCCTAACCTAAGACACCGTCAGTTTCTCCGAAAATACGGTGTTATTGTTGCGTCAATCGACAAAAAATCGCCTTCTTTTTACACAAAAAACAGGTAAACAAAAACTAGCACTTTTTAAACAAATTATAGAAAAGTATCGTGTCCCACACATTGAAAAAGCGAGAGATTTAAAACGAGTGTGAAGTTAGCTATCCGAGAGGAGCGTGGGTGGCTATCACACGAGTTTTAAATCGTGTCAAAAATTTTATTATACGTAGATATAAAGTACCATCCTTGTATCAAACATTACGTAAGGGCATAAACGTGCACAGTTGGGCAAGTGACATATGTGCACGTGCACAGTTAGGTAAGTTCCGTCTGTGCACGTGCACAGTTGTAAAATTGATATCTGTGCACATGCACAGTTAGGAAAGTCACATATCTGCACGTTCAAGTCCACAGGAGCTCATATGTGCACGTCGAAATTTTGACATGCACAGATGGGCTCCTGTGGACTTGGACGTGCACAGATGTCTGCCCGGCCATCGACATGCACAGTTGGGCACGTGCAAAGTTGCTACGTGCAAAGTTGTCCGTCACCCGTATTACTTGAGACGTGTACAGATGGGAGGGTACTATCTGTGCACGTCGATTTTTATACGTGCACAGATTTTATCCTAGCAACGGGTAACGTGCACAGATAGGAGACTCACAACTGTGCACGTCGAAATGTGATGAAATATGAAATAAAAGCATACTATATAACTTTTATTTTTAACCCACCCTTACCCCCCCCCCCCCCCTACAACGCCCCAAATATGACCCAAAAATAAAAAAATTACATTTTTACGTATTATTGTTACTTGTTAGCAATTTCCGTCGTCTTTTTCATACAAATAATTGCTAATGGATAATTTGAATATTTCACATGACTTTTTTAACAATTTTTAATTGTTTAAACAAATGTAACTTATTTAAACAATTATCTATTCCCAAAAAATGTAAAAAATAATCGTATTTTCTGATTTAAATGTAATAGTTTGTCATTGTTTGGAGTAGTAATTTTTTTTTTAAACAGTATGTAATTATTTAAACAATTACTTATTGTTTATTCTCAAAATTTCTGAAAATTGACCCAGAGGTGTTCAGTTTTTTCTCAAATTGGTATCCTATGCTACTTTTTGTTAAACAAATTATATAATTTTGATACATTTCTTTTAATGTTTTATAAATTTCTATTTGTTTGAACAATTTTGATTTGCTTAAGCAGTTTCTTTCGATAACTTTAAACAAATAAAATAAAATAAATATAATTATTTTTATGACTGTATAGTGTATACAAAGAATGTATTAACCATTTTTCAATTATTTCAACAAATACAATTTGTTTAAAAAATCAATTTTCCAAAAATATTTTTTAAATCGTATTTTCTGAATTAAAGATAATATTGAATGATTTCGAGGAGTAATAAATTCTGCTGAAAACTTTATGTTATTGTTTATACAATTAATCATTGTTTTTTTTTAAATTTCCTTCAAATTGAGTTTGGAGGGTTTACATCTTCTTCGGCGCATTATCAAATGAATCATGAGTCATAATAAAATTTGAATTATAAAAGTGTATTTATCATTGCTTTCTTCATATTTTTACAAGCTTTATCATAATTATATTATAAAAAAGCACATTCATAAATGCAAATTATGATTCAAGTTTCAACAGATTGCGGTTTTACATTTTCATACTTATTGTAAATATTAAAACGTGTCGCTGATTTTCGTTTTAGCTTCATACGATTATTTATAAGACGAGATTTGGAATCTCGACATCTTTCCTTCAAAAAAACGCATCTGAATGGATGAAGAAAGAAGATTACTTGCGAGGCTTAACAATTATTAATATTTAACAGTAGTGAATGATACTGCTGAAAGAGGTGTTAAATTAATATCGGACTTTAACTGCTTGATAACAAGAAACGAGGAGCAAAAACAGTACTTACTGCAAGTAGTAAAAAATTATAGAAAACAGTTTCCAGATATCAGAAATGAAACATGGTCTTTGGCCAAAAAATAATATTTTGTGATCAGCGTTGTAATTAGACTGCATATGAAATGGATTTAGATTATATTTCATTATAGGATTTTAAAGTCTTATGAATATCAATCTGACATACTGGAAGACACAACAAATATATATTAAAATATATTTACGAAACTAATTCCATGTTCAATATTATATATTATTGATCCACATTTTTTAATAGATAACTGCTTGAACGAATAAAAATTGTTTAAACAATGACACGACGTTTTTAGCAGAATTTACTACTCCTCGAAATCATTCAATATTATGTTTAATTCAGAGAATACGATTTAAAAAATATTTTTGGAAAAATAATTGTTTTAACAAATTGTATTTGTTTATACAATTAAAAAATGGTTACTATATTCTTTCTATACACTATACAGTCAAAAAAATAATTATATTTATTTTATTTTAGGTTTTTAAAGCTATCGAAAAAGACTGCTTAAGCAAATCAAAATTGTTTAAACAAATATAAATGTATTAAACATTAGAAGATATGTATCAAAATTATATAATTATTTAACAAAAAGTAGCATAGGATACCAATTTGTGAAAAAACTGGAACGCTCCGGGTCAATTTTCAGAAATGCTGAGATTAAACAATAAATAATTGTTTAAATAATGACATAATGTTTTTAGATTTTTTCCGAGAGGTCATAAATTTTCTCTCAGTTTTAATTCGAAAAAAATGGTAGATCTTGAAAAAGGTCGTGCGTTCCTGGGTCACGCTGCACCTGTCGATTGTGGAGACCCCTGTTCTAGAAGAACGGAAAAACTGTATCATTTGTTATTTCCGTTATTTCCCGAGGGCTATTCCAATGGGTATTCGGAGAACATAAAGGGCTAACCCTCAAGCCATGCCTACATTCGTGCTGCCACGGCGACGGCTCTCGCGACGCTTGACACTAATTTTCATTTTTCTCCCCGAAAAATGTACTTGGGGAATGATTTTTTTAAATGGCAAGAGTCATCAAAAAGACTCTTTTAGTCGATTCCGTAAAGAAAATTTAAACGCATTCGTTGAAATATAGCCAAACTTTTTACTTTTCAATGAATATTATAACAATAATCAACACAGAGGCTTATTCGTTCGAAAGCAGCCAAACTTAAGTAAAAAGTGTATAGAACAATAATTATCTTGCACTCCTAGCACAACCCAGCACAACTTTCAGATTTATGAAATTCGCATTTGGAAAATTTTTGGATTCAAGAAATTATTTCGAGGAAACAAAACTAGATTTTTACCAATAAATATAGACATAAGTAAAAAGTGTATGGGACAATAATTGTTTTGCACACCTAGCACAACCCAGCACAGCTTTCAGATTTTCAAAATTCGCAGTTTGAAAAATTGTGGATTCAAAAAATTATTTTGAGGAAAAAACTAGATTCTCACCAAACAAATATAGACCAAAGTAAAAAGTGTATAGAACAATAATTGTTTTGCACGCCTAGAACAACCTAGCACAACTATCAGATTTTCAAAAATTGTATTTTTTTTTTAATTTTGGACTCAAAACATTATTTTGGGGAAAAAAGAAACTAGAATTTTACAAAAAAACATAGACCAAAGCAAAAAGTGTATAAGCCAATAATTGTTCTGCATGCCTAGCATAACCCACCACAACTTTCAGACAATCAAAATTCACATTTAGAAAAATTGTGGATTCAACAAATTATTTTGAGGAAATAAGGAAGATTTTCATCAAAGAAATATAGACCTAAGAAAAAAGTGTATGAGACAATAATTCTTTTGCACACCTAGCACAATCCAACGCAAATTTCATATTTTCGAAATTCGCATTTTGAAAAGTTTTTAATTTAAGAAATTATTTTGAGGAAAAAAAAACTAGAAAAAAATGTTTACCTGAAGAGGCTCCACGTCGTGGAGCGAAAGCTTGTTTTTGAATAAACTTAAAGATCAGTAGATCAAAAACCAACATCTTTGTATATAAAAAAAAAAACTAGATTTTCACCAATAAATATAGACAATAATTGCTTTGCACGCCTAGCACAGTCCAGCACAACTTTCAGATTTTCAAAATTCGCATTTTGAACAATTTTGTATTCAAAAAATTATTTTGAGGAAAAAAACTAGATTTTCGCCAAAAAACGCAAACCTAAGAAAAAAGTGTATGAGACAATAATTGTTTTGCATGTATAGCACAACCCACCACAACTCTCAAATTTTCGAAATTCACATTTTGAAACATTTTGAGATTCAAAAAATTATTTTGAGAAAAAAAAAATATTTTTACCAAAAAATACAGACCTAAGAAAAGTGTATAAGACAAGAATTATTTTGCACGCCTAGCACAACCCACCACAACTTTCAAAAATTCGAAATTCGAATTTTCAACAATTTTAGATTCAACAAATTATTTTGAAAAAAGTAGATTTTTACCAAAAAATACAGACCTAAGAAAAAAGTGAATGAGACAATAATTCTTTTAACCTGGCACAGCTAGCACAACTTTTATACTTTCGAAATTCGCATTTTGAAAAAAGTTTCATCAAATAAATTATTTTGAGGACAAAAAAACTAGATTTTTACCAAAAAATATAGACCTAAGTGAAGAGTGTATAATACAATAATTGTATTGCACGCCTAGCATAGCCCAGCACAACTTTCACGCTTTCCAAATTCGCATTTTGAAAAATTGTGGATTCAAAAAATTATTTCGACGAAAAAAACTCCATTATCACCAGAAAATATAGACCTGATTAATAAGTGTATGAGAGAATAGTTATTGTGTGCGCCAATCACAACTTAACACAACTTTCAGATTTTAGAAATTCGCATTTTGAAAAATTTTGAATTCAAAAAATTATTTTCAGGTAAAAAACTAGATTTTCAATAAAAATAGACCTAAATAAAAAGTGTATAGGGCAATAATTGAAGGGCGGAAAAACTATAGGGGGTAAGTGCCACTTCCGAAATTTTACAGGGCGATGAAAAAACGTTCGCAATACGTTGTATGTAGTACCAAAAGGTGCGTGATTTTTTTGTACGTAAATCTAGTGTAGATCTATATGCTTTGTGAATTTCATCCCGTTACATGAAAAAATGAAGGCGCCACGAATGTTCAAAGTCTAGAAAGGGGGTAACTCCAGGGCAGCGGAAGAACTAAAAGGTTAACTCCATCGTTTTTCTTTTTCTTCTTCTCGTTCAGTGTGTTTGTTTCGTCATGAAAGACCGTAAGCGTTTCTGAGATGTCAAAAAAAAAAGAAAATTTTTTTTGAAATACCAAAATGTACAAAAGATGTGCTGTTTTCGACTAATACCACGTTAACGAACGATGAAGAAGACGAAAACTCTCCGCCACGATAACCTACCGACGCTTTAGTATCATGTAACACCAATATATGGAACCTCAGTCCCATAGATTTCGAGTGTACCCCCCCCCCATTCCTTTATAAAACGCGAAATTTCCATAGGGCCCCATGAGGAGTTACCTCCAATAGAATTTCCGCTACCGTGGAGTTACCTCCCCGACCGTTTTTAGACAGCTATGAAAAGAAAAGAAATTGGTATTTTGACATTTCCTTAACGCAGTAGTGACGGCCTTTACCAAGACTATTCGAAAATGCAAAAATCTCATTTTCGAAAAAAGTGGCACTTACCCCCTATAATTTTTCCGCCCTTCAATTGTTTCGCACACCCAGCACAACCCAGCACAATTTCGAGATTTTTGAAATTACCATTTTTTACTTTTTTGTTTGGGGTGTTTCAAAAAATGTTTTTTTGTGAATTTTGGGTAACATTTTACTTAAAAAAAAACCTTTACGGCGCAGTAGAGCACAAACCTAGCACAATGTAGCACAACTTTTTGTTTGAAAACCCGAAATGGCGGTGCTGGCCCTAAAAAGTATTTTTTTTTTTAAATTATAGCTCAAATTTTGATTAAAAAAGAAATTTTTGCGACACACTTTAGCACAAATCTAGCAAAATTCAGCATAACTTGTGTTTTTTTGTAAAAACAAAATGGCGGTGCCAACTTCTTGGACATCTGATATCCTGATCTGGAGCAGCCCTTAGAACTGATTTATCTTTCAGGTTTAATTTCTCGACTGAATATCTAGCCATTTCTTCGCTAACGACAATGAAAAAATCCGTTGGTTGGAACAACTAATAAAGTAGTAGGGCCAGCTACTACTACTACTACTGCTACTACTTTTATTCGCAAGATTGGTACACTGAGAAAAAAATCTGCTTCTCCCAACTCGATGCGTCGTGTTGAGAGTTTTCGTTTTTCCGTAACACGATGCAAGTTTTGGGAGAACACTCCTGTGAGTGTTACGGAAAAACGATGGCATCGTGTTGTGGCAACACGATCATCGTTTTGAGACGTTGCGTTGAATGCGAAGAAAATGAAAACATGAGAGCCACTGCGTTCTTTGAAGTTGCGAGGCATACCCCCACGTTGTTCTCCTCTGTGTCGTGAATTGCAAGTCACTCATAGATACCGTATAATTTTGAATGGAAAGTTGGAAAAAGCTCTTCAATAATATTATTTGCCGTTTTTTCATCTCCAAAGCCTTGTCAGCAGGATCGTCATTTCTCGAAAATATTATCATTTACACTAGAGTCCTGCTATAGTGGTTCACACTATTAGTCGTACAAGGAGGTCCAAGGGGGCGAGAGAGAGGCGCTTGCAAGGTCAGTGGAGTGGCGACGTTTACTGTTCGGCGCTACCAGAAGCCACAACAAAAAAAAAAAAAAAAAA
>CAKNXH010057697.1:0-12610 GCA_932178445.1 Andricus quercusramuli
AAGGATACGCTGTAGCGTATCCGCTCCGTTCGTTCGGTCCGCCAGGGAAGTATATTTGTAAGTTGAAATTGCTTAATTTTATCAACGGGATTATGTTATATCATGAAAATTTGTTATCTAGTACGTTTTGTTTATTTTATAAACAAATTATGTAAAGAAATGCATAGTTTAGGCGCTGGTTGGCAGAAAGTAATAGTTTTTCTCTCTTAGTCCTTTTAAATTATATGATTGATATTATTGAGTGATTAGGATGCAAATAATATGAATCGATATTATTTGTTTTTCTTATAAAGAAAATTTATGAACAAATGCATAGTTTGACCATTTATTGATAGAAAGTGGTCGTTTGTCATTATTGCCTTCAAATGATATCACTGGAAATGTGTTTTTATGTTCTAGAAGAATTAGCTTAAAAAATAATTCCAGGATCCATTTCAAATTCATTCTTGCTCCACATTAATACATGGTCAAACTATGCATTTCTTTATCAAATTTTTTTGTGACATAAAGAAATAATATAGATTGACAATTTTTTGTCACTAAATATCAGCACTCATGTAATTTTAAGACGATTTGAAAGAAAAACGGTCACTTTCTATCTGTCAATGCCCAAACTGTGCATTTGTTTGTAACATTTGTTTATAGTAAAAAGCAAATATTATCGATTGACAATTCTTCATCACTGAACATCACCACTTTTGTAATTTGAGGACGAGTAGAAAGAAAAACAATCACTTTCTATATCTAAATGGTCAAAAGATGCTTTTATTGATAGAATTTATTTCAAACAAGAGCAAATAATGTCGATCGAGAATTCTCCGTCGAAAAACATCACCATTTGCGTAACTTGAAGATGATTGTAAAAAAAACTATTACTTTCTGTGTATAAATGACCAAACTATGCATTTGTTTATAAAATTTGTTCATAAAATTTGTTTATAAAATAAATAAATAATATGGAATGACCAATCTTAATCACTAGATATTACCACTCATATAATTTAAAGTTACTAAAAAAGAAAAACGATTACTTTCTGCTAATGAACGCCTAAACTATGCATTTGTTCACATAATTTGTTTATAAAATAAACAAATTACACCATACAAAAAATTTTCATGATCAAAGATGATCGTGTTGATAAAATCAAGCAATTTCAATATGTTCAAAATTTTGAATATGTTTATATTTTGTTAATATCATTTGTTTATAACAATTAGATTCCATATCCTGGAAATTATTTCTATTTCTTCGATACTCCGACAGAAAATTACCCACCGACAAAAAGCCAGAAATTTCAACAACAAAAAACCGCATCTTTGTACCATTATTCAAATATAATATTATTAATAATTATAATAAATTGTTTAAATAATTATTTTGTTAACTTGAATTCACTATTACTTCACTCCAAATGAAAACTGGACAAAAAGCCAGAAATTAAAAAAAAAAACGCATCTTTCTAACATTATTCAAATATAATATTATTAATAATTAGAATAAACTGTTTAAACGATCACTATGGTTAACATTAATGAACTTTCACTTCCCTCTATTTGAAAATTGGACAACAAATGGAAAATTTGTGAAAAAACCGCGTCTTTCTAACTAATTTAAAATGGTCCGGATAAAAATTCAACAGAAAAAAATTTCCAATGCATTTTGGACCACCCTAAGGTTCACTCTTCAGTCTAAAAGTATCTCAAACAGATATGATCGTTCACAGAGTCAAACCTAGGGTCAGTCGTAAGAGAACCTCGAAAGAGGGAAGACGTGGTAGAGGACTGCTGAATAAAATCATCAACAGACTTCCAGTAGAGTTACATCTTCCTGTATACCAGTATTGAGGACCAGGCACGAAACTAGCAAAACGACATGTGCGAGGAGATTCTGGAATCAATCCTCTTGACGCTGCTTGCAAGGAGCACGATATCGCTTATTCGCAAAATAGAGAAAACGTTGAGGCCAGAAACGCAGCTTGGAAACGTGTATTTATCTAGAGACTCAGATATAGGCGTAAAGGCAGCTGCTTGGGGGATAACTAACGCAATGAAAATTAAATCAAAATTTGGCATTGGTCTTAAAAATAAAAGGTCTGCTCCCACTTAAAAAAAATCGTTACGGCAGCTAAAAAATCCACGATACCGTACAGAACAAAACATTTAGAAGCTTTTCAAGCGTTTTGAAAGGTTTCAAGAAAATAAAAAATTTCTTTAGTTTCCTAAAAAAAAATTTAAAATATTCGTAATTTTTTTTAATTAATTTGGAAAAATTTTTTTTTGCACATTTCAGAAGTCTTGCAAACATGGCACGAATAGAATCTGGAAGTATTTAAGGTAATGTTTTTGATTTTGCAGATTTATTTTAATTTCAGGAGAAATGCTAAATATTTAAAAAGATATTTAGGATGTTTCGAAGTCTTTAAAAAATGTATAAATTGTTTATAATTTGAGGGAAATAAAAAAAATTATAATTAAATGTGGATTTTTGAATATTTCGAAAAAAGTAGGAGAAATTAAAATGATTTTTTTTATTTTTACTAGTTGATCATTAGAGAAATTTCAAAAAGATAGAAAAGATTTCTAAAAATGTTGAAAAAAAATGTGTAACATTTAAAGGCAATTTTTGTAATCTTGAAAGTTTCTCCAAATTTGTTAGAAAAGTTCAAGTTAGTTTAAAAGACTTATATGAATTTCAAACAAAACGTATATTTTCAAAGATAGTGAACAAAACATTCAGAAGCTTTTCACATGTTTTGAAAGATTTCGAGAGAATTAAATATTTTCTCATGTTCCTAGAAAAATTTGAAATGATTATTTTTTCCCAAATTAATTGCAGAACATATTTAAAATAATTTTAAAACAATTGAAAATATCCACAAACTTGTCGCAAATCAAATCTGGAAGATTTTAAGGTAATGTTTTTAATTTTGCAGATTTTTTTTTAAAGTAAAAATTCGAAACATTTTGAAAGATGTTTAGAATGTTTCGACGTTTTAAAAATATATTCAGGACCAATCAAATGTACAAGTAAATAAAAAAAGATTGAAAAAGAATTAAAAAATGTGGAAGATTTGTGCAAATGTGGAAGTGCAATTTTTGTAATTTTGAAAGTTTTTCATAATTCGTTAGAAAAATTCGAGAGGAATTTTTTAATTTTTGAAGAAATTAAAAATATTTTTGAACTTGAAAACTTTTCTGAAAAAATATAAATATTTCCTAATTTCTTCCAAACTTCTTAAAGTCCTGAAGTTTGAAAGGTCAAACGGACGCCAATTGTTTTTTACTTTTTTAACACTATTTATAATTATTTACAACTAAAACTTAATGACCATGAATCCCCCCACCTCCTTATAACAGGTCGGGCGGCCACCCGACCTGACACCCGGGGCTGTCTCTCTGAATTAAAGATCGTTTCAAAAATGCACAGTACCTCAGCAGTTAAATTGCACAGAAAAACCTTCAAGGCTTCTTTTGTACAAGATTAAATGTGTAAATTAGAATATAATATTCACATATAAAGTTTGGACTATAACAATTAAATTGATGTGAAAATGGTAAATCTGATAACAAGTAACTCTTTTAGCCTCCTGAATATTTATGTAAAATCGAAGCAATGGCTTCGCTGAAATTATTTCCATAAAATTTTTATTTAGTATACTATACCTTATAGCCTTTTTTTACATACGTGTGTGTCAAATATTTTCCCTAAAACTATTTTCTGAAACGAATTAATTCAGTTATTAAAATCGGTTATGAATTGTTGTTTCCATGCAGGTTTGAAAATAAAAGAATAATTGACGTTCAAGCCAAATTTCAAAAATAAAATTCTCATTCAGAATATCTAATACTTTGTTTTCGGGAGTTTCCGGGCACCTACTATTTGGAAAAAAAGCGCCAACTAAGTCGCTGAGATGCTCGCACAGCCAATTAAGAAAAAGCTTTGGAATGACCCATATGTTATGAGTAACATTCTAGTTATTATAACAATTTCCTTTAAAAATGCGATGTTGTAGATTATTTAAAAATGAACAATTTGTTTCCTACACTACAGTTTCCTATTTCTCGTCGTTTGTCTAAAAATTTTAAGTTTTGATTTGCCAATAGCAGTTTTGATGTTCAGAAGAAAAACCGTGATTTCTATCAGAAAAAGATTATTTTGTAGGTCTCCTTAAAAGCATCCTTGAAAAAATCCTCGTGTTATTTTCGGACGAGGAAAATACGAGGAAAGCACAAGGAAATCCGCGAGGATTTCCAGATTCTTCAAGGAAAACCGCGAGTCAGTCAATTAATCCTCTTAATTTTGCTCGAGGAATCTCAAAACATGGAGATTTGGTTAAAATCTCACAATCCTACTTACATGTAACCAAAAAATTATGTTACCTGTAGCTAACTGTACCGTCGCAGCATTAGAAACATTACGTCGTCTTACCATCATCTGGAATCAAGAGAAAAGGGGAGGATACGTTAGTGAGCTTCGCATACCTCGCTACACGGTTTCCTCTTGAGATGACATAAAACACGACCTTGAAGTAGACGTTAGTAGAGTCTGACCTTGACCGTTTGCCCCATTCTTTCCATTCTGGCAGAGCCGTTCCCCTTGCTTTCCCCCGCTACTCGGCACGTCCACATCATACGAATGCGATGCTGCTGCTGCGGATGCGAGAACGGCTGCATCGACCGGCCGCAGCAAACTAGCTACCCCCACCAAGGATCCTCCGCGCCTTCTACGTCGCTTTCTTTTTTTTCTGTTTTCCCTTCAACTTTGTGCAGAGCTGCCATACAGTCGCTTTTAGTCATCTTTTATTCTCATGCCACTTTTTAGTCACTTTGATGAAGAAAAAGTCACTAGTATACGTGGCATCATGCCAAATTTTTAATTTCAATTCATTGCCTTAATATAATGAACAGATTCAAACTTATGCACTCCCTGTAAAACTCCTGCAATCGATTTTTTTAACGAAGTGGCTATTTCGCCATTGGGTAAAAAGGCTTGAATTGAAAAGTAGACAATTTTCTGTTCGATGATGTCGTGACAATTATTGAATCCTTTTCGACACCGTTTTTGTCCTCGCGTTTTGAATTCCCACAGCAGTAGAAGTTATCTATTAAACTGAATCCTTTTCTGTACCCAGCGGCGACAATATGTTTCTGAATACTTGTGGATAGCCCAAATCAATCATAAAATAGAACATTTTTAATCCCTTTTAAATTTGCCAATGTACCTGCGGTGAAACGAGGGAGAACGTATAGACATGGTCATCATAACTCGTTGCTCTCTTGATGTCTCGTGCATCATTTATATACTATACTATACTATACTATACTATATATATTTATATATAGTATATTGTAGTGACAGATATTTTAATTAGTCCCTATAACAAAAAGAAAATAGATATACCTTCAAATTTGCTAGTAGGCATGACAAACTATATTAGTAAGTGCAACTACCTATAGACAGTCGTTTTGACAAAATGAAATCGTTATTTTACCTAATTATATAGTAACGGTAACTACTCGTGTCCCAACTAACAAAAATAGTTCTCACAACTAACTTAATAGCAGTACCATTATTTACTAACTAAAATAGTTGTCCCAACAATTTTATGAGTTGCCCCAACTAATCTTTTTTTTCAGTGTGTCAAGATTGATTTCTACACAGGTTCTAATGCGTTAAACTAAAATAGTCTTTTTTGTTTGTTTCTGGTTTCGTTTGACAGCTCCGATCAGCTGTAAAAGGGGTTGGAAATGTAAATATTTTCGCTGTCTAGTACTTCTACTTGTATGTAATTTATTATACTCTCTCCCTGTTACGGGTTTGAGAGTCTTCAAAACCTTTACAAATCTCTACACATATCTTAAATTTAACGTAACATTAAGAGGAAACGGAAGCCCTATCTTACAATTACAATTACTTTCTCCTTCTCACCATATTTTTTGCTTACACTGAAAACTAATCAACTCCTCACTTTACATCTTTTGACATGAGCAAGCTACCACCCATACCTCCTTGACCCTTTCATACATTATCCTTCCTTCTATTCCTATTTGCATCACCAGAAACACAAATACTCCTATTTTCTTCCTCATTCTTCCTCTTATTTATTAAACTAAAGCAAAAAAACACATGTTCTCCTCATTAATCTTTATCCGTATAACAAATCAGGCGCTTACCTACTCTTATCCCATCACTTACATAACCAGATCTTCTTCACTTCTAACTAATTTAAAATACAGGCGCTTACCCAAGCACATTCCTTCTTCCACCACGACTTTCCCTAATCTCCTAATCTGTCACTCTGTCACGTTTGACATAACCCTAAATTACTCTGCTTTTCACTTTTTTCACTTTTTTTCCACTTTCACCTCTCTATTTCTTCCTTCCCTCTTTTTCCTCTTTGTGTTCCTCTTCTTTCTCCTCCAGACGAATCACCTTCATTCTTCCCTCCTTCTCATTCCACTTCCAGATGGTCTCGCCGATTTTCGACCTCATGTACCTCAGCTTAACTTCAATTCCCATTCCTGCCATTCTCTCCTTCTCTTTCCTTAGCCAATCCTCTATCTCCTCCTCTCTCTCAGTCCAGTCTTCGTCTATCCACATCCCTGTATTTTTCAGTATGCCCCTTGCTTCCAAAATTTCATTTTTATTTTCTGCTGTTTTCAGCTTCAGCATAAGCCCTCCGTCTATTTTCCAAGATTGTTCCACCTTTGCTACCCGCTGTGTATGGGCCGCTAAACTCCCCACGACGCTCACCACCTCACAGTCCTCTCCGCTAACTCCCAGGACTCTCAAATTCCTCCTTCTCGAATCTTTGGCCTCCTTCTCCCCTGTTGGGTTGGAAATGTAAATATTTTCTCTGTCTAGTCGAGGATTACAAAATGAAGAACAGAAATGGCATAACACGGCATTAAAATTTTTAATAACTTTGAATGTAAGCCTTCTTACCGGGGTATGGATCTATGTCGGTACACTAATTCGCTCTATCCGGGTCTATGCGAAACTTACACGGGACGCTAAGAAATGTGTATCGGAGTCTCATCTGATCATTGCAAACGTGTAATCAGAGACAAAAGTATGAACATTACATTGATTGAACCACTTTGAATATTTACTTCTTCGAATTACATACACTTTTAATTCAAAGTTGTTCTATATGAAACTCTTTCTAATTTAGAACCTTGAACTTTAAACTTGGCAAATGCAAGTATTCAAATTTTTAAAGTGCTGGGAAGCTAAGTAATTTCAAATTAGGTCTAACGAATATGCAAAAGTTCTCTCATCTGCTAGGATAAACCTTCATTTCGATGGGTCCTAAAAGAAACTACGCAACTCCCAGCGACGGATAGAAACTACGTATCTGGCGCGCTCCATACTAAGTATATAGAAATTTGTATATACTTAGTATAGAGCGCGCCAGCTACGTAGTTTCAGTCCGTCGCTGCGAGTTGCGTAGTTTCTTTTAGGACCCATCAATTTATATAATATTCTCCGCCTGAATTGATATCTTTTCTTGAATATTCCAAATTTTTTTTTCCAGTCATTGAATTACCTATCTTCCAGCTCTCCTTGAAGAGCGCCTACACTTTTCCCTTCTTCTTCAAATTCTACCTCAGTGTTCCTTTTTTCCTCGTCCATTCTTGTATCTTTGGTAGCTAGATGTTCTTTAAAAGAAAAGTTTTCTACATCAGAAGTCACTGCCCAGGTAACAAATGTGCCTGGACCATAACCTACCCGATGATCGTCGACCGTGTGCCTGCTATAAAGCATCGCATGGTCGGTAAATGTGCAGGAAACCGACGTGCGTGCATAACGGCTTGAATATGGCTGACAAGTGGCCGGCATGTTAGATGCCCGACTGTCAGACAAGCGTAATAGCCAGCAATAGCGGACACATTCAGATAGTCAGGTGCCTCACAGCAGTCCTGTCAATCGGACCGCGTACCGGCACATACACCAGCCACAGGCGGACATTTTGTTATCTGGGTGTGGATCGTGACTTTTTCTCTGTTTTCATCTTTTGGCACACTGTAATCATCGTTTAACTTCGTATATTTTAATTATTAAAATTTGAAACTAAACAATTATTAATGTTTCAATCTACAATTATTATTCTTCTTCTTTATGCATAATGTGTCCTCTAAGGGTTAACATGACTTCCATTTCTTACAACACTTCCTTCTACATGTTTTATGAAATCTTATCCTTACTATTTACAGTTATTTACACCTATTTACAAAATATCTTATATCTATATCCTTATTTCTATTTTTGACGATAGCACAATTTGGGACGTGTTAGCGAACGAGTGAGAGAGTGATCGAAAGCGAGATGGCAAGCGAGAGAGAGAGAGAGAAAGCGGTAACGCAAACGCATCTTAATTTACTTATGCTATTGCATATCCATTACTTACAAATCTTTAAGCCACTAATTTATGCGATTTCCGTTTCCTTTTTCTTTCACTTCTATTGTACCTCAATTTTTCGATTTTTTGCATCCATTCTTTCTCATTTGCTCTCCTAGCACCCTCTAACTCCTTCATCCAGTCTTCCCCCAAACCATCTTCCCCTGGAATCTTTACCACATTCTTTTGCCAGTTTCCTGTACTTTCCATTCCTCTCCTACATCCTTCCCATCCATGCTCCCATGTTTCCTCTTACTACTCACAGATTCTGCACGTCCTGTTCTCTTTCTTCTCCCAATACATACCTGCCCTTACCTCGTTTCCCAATCTAAATCTGGCTATTCTGGTCCATCTTTTTCTCTCCCCATCCCTTTTCTAAATACTTTGGTACTCCTTCCTTTTTTATCATCTCATACCATTTATTATATTTTGATTCCTCAATCATCCGTCATCTTCCTATTAATTGTCTTTCTGTCTCCCTTTTTCACTTCTTCATAGTTGACTCTAGTCCCGTCTTCTGTATCTGTAGCCTTAAAGAACTCCCTCCTTTCATCTTCCCATCTTATTCATTTCATCGATCTCCCTCTCCTTTCTTCTACCTCCATCAAACACTTTCTCGCTGACTTCCCCCTTCCCCTTCCTCAGCTTCGTCTCAAAATTCCATGCCCTCTTTCTTGCTCTAGTACTTAATTTATCTCTTTGCGCTTCTTCTCTCACCTTATATCCCGGTGTCCTCCAGTCTACCCCTGGAATCCACTTTATATACCTTTCTTGTAAACTCTCAATCTCTTCCCATTCTTTCCATTGCCATATCTCTGCTCCATAACCTAATATCGGCCATACCAGCGTATCAAATAACCACATTCTCCATCTCAAATTTTTTTTCAACCTTCTTTTTCCTATTCCCCATGTCTGATTCATTACTCCTGCTGCTTTTTTATCCTCTCTCTTATATGAGCTCTATGATCTCCATTTGCTTGCAAAGTATATCCCAAATACTTAAACTCTTTTACTTCTTCTAATTTTATTTCCTTCCATCTCCCCGTCCATTCTTTCTTCCTTCCCCTCATTTCTAAACATCATTATCTTTGTCTTTTCTACACTCAAATTCAACTTTTTTCCATCTAAGTATTTCTCTAATCCTGTTATTAAGCCCGCCATCCCTTATAAAAAAGACGTATTGGTAAGTATTGGATTCAGTACTTTTTTCGCGGAAAAGTATTGGATTTTCAATACTTATTCGCGAAAAAAATATTAGATCCAATACTTACCAATACTTCTTTTTCGTAAGGGATCCCTTCCTCATACTCTGCCATTAACACTATATCGTCTGCGTATGCCAGTGTATATATCTTTCCGTTCCCTATCCTAACTTCTCCCACCCTTTTCTCTTAATTTGTTCTACCAAGTCTGATATTAATATATTAAATAAAAGTTGGCTCACAGGACATCCCTACCTTTTCCTTTTCACCAACCAGACAATATCTCCTACTTGCTCTCCTACCTTTACCTTGCTTTTTGTCTCTCTGAAAATGTCCGATACTCTCTTTATTAATCCCTCTCGTATCCCCTTTTTTCACCATCTTCTGTCTCGCCTCGGTCTAATGAGTCTAACGCCGACTTTAAGTCTACGAACACTGCTATCATTGCCCCTTTCTCCCTTTTAATCCTCTTATTTACTAAATAGTTCAAAACATATATATTGTCCATCACCCCCATCCCTTTTCTAGAGCCTTCCTGATTCTGTGGCTTTATCTTTTTCTCCATAACTTCTTTTTTTGTAACCTCTCCGATAAAACAGTGACATATACTGTATACGGTGTTGGCATTAATGTCACTCCTCTATAATCTTCAACCTCCTCCCTTTGGCTTTTTTCACTATTGGTATCACTACTCCTTCTTTCCATAACTCTGGCCACCCCCTTCCTCTCCATACTATATTTCACATTATCCATGCCCACTCCTTTAATTCTGTCCCCATATTTCCATAGTTCATTTGGAATCTCATCCATACCAGAGGTGCCTTTCCATCTTTCATCATCCCTAATACCTTGAATGTTTCCTCCGTTGTAATGTCCTCCTCCTCATCTGCTTCCCTACTATCTTTGCCTTCTTTCCTAACTTTCCTAACTTTCCTATCTACCCCTCCTTGTAATTCTATAAAATATTTTTTCCATTCTATTATCTCAGTAGCCTGGTTTACTCTTCCTCTTCTTTTTCTCTCTTTATTTACCACCTTCCAAACCTCTTCTTCCGTTCTAGCTTCCTCCGCTTCTTCTTCGAACCTTTTATTTTCCTTCTTTTTTTTAATCACACAACCCAGTATACTCTTTCTTTTTTTCCTATATTCTTCTCCACTACTTGTCCCTTTTTCCATTTTCGTAATACCGTTTTCACTTCCTTCTTCTTATGTTTACAAGTCTCATCACATGCACTTCCATCTGGCCACGTCTCCATCATTACTACTACATTCGATTGTGTCAAATTTCTCATAAACTCCCTATCCTTTCTTTCTAAGCCTGCTATATTCCAATAGCATATCCTCCAATCTTTCCTACTTTCATTTCTCGTCTCTTTTTGTTTCCTAATATTTCTCATTTCTTTACCTCCCGTTCATTTCTCTCCTAGTTTCCCGATACCTCATTTTTAACTAACTCTTCCCTGCCCTCCTCTCAATTTCACCATACACCTTCCATCTTGATCCTCCCATAATAATTAACCCACGTTTTTCTTCACTTTTTTCTTTTCTTCTTCTACTATTTTCCTTAACGTATAATGCATGTTCCTTTCTACTCATGATAAATCATCCTCTATTCTCTCCGAGCTTCCATATAACACCCTCTTCTTTGTCATCACTTCCCTCATATGTTCCCATTTCTTTAGTTTCACTAGTACCATTCTCGCCCCTCTTCGCTCTTCCCTTTCTACACTTCGCACTTTCTCCATCTCTACCTTAACATCAATCCCCTTTAATACTTCTTCCACTCCTTCCATCAGCTCCTCCCCCTCTAATCTTAGATCCTCTATCACTATGTTTCTTTTTCTTTCTTCTCTCTCTTTCTTTTCTATTCTTTGTTCTATTTTTCTCAGCCGTTCTTTCTCTTTATTCCCACTCTCCGCACCTCCAAACTCACGGTTTGAGCTTCCTATTTTTTATTCTAAATTCCAATTCATCTACCTCTTTATTAGGCTCTTCCTTCTTTTCCAGTCTTTGCTCCAATATCTGCATCATTTTTTCTAGCTTTTCCCTCACTTTTTCCCATTTCCTTATTTCTTTCCTAAGTTCAGCCATTTGCTGGCTAATTTCTTTCCTTATCTCCTCTACCCTTTTCTCCTGATTTTCTTCATACATCCCCATTACTTCTATCATCATTTAGCGCGTTTCTTTCAATCTTTCCTTTTCCAACCGATCTTCAGCCTCAGCTCTATCTCTTTCTGTCCCCTTATTTTTCTCATCCTTCTCAACAAAACTATGTTTTTCCGGTGGCGATCTATACATTTTTGGATTTTTCAGGCTTGACCCTATATCTTCCTTGTCTTCACTGCTTCCCCTCTCCCCTCTCTTCCTTTTGATGAATGCCTCAATCGATCATACGCTCTGCGCCCTCAATCTATCCTTTTCTACCGTTTACCTATACTTTCCCCTTGCCCTACTTTCTTTCTTCTTCCCTTCCGGTGTACTGAAAACTTTCTGGTATAAATCCCTGTTTTCCTTGCTGGTACTCGCTCCGCTAGCAATGAATCCAATTCAAACAATCCCGCCTTCTATCGCTCTCTGTCTCTACCTATCGTCGCGTCTACCTGCCTTGCCTTTCTCCTTCTCTACCTTGCCCTGCTACGACCACCCTGATCCTCCCATCCTGTCACAAACCTCAAACCCACCTAACCTCAACTTACACACAAATCTGTCTTCATTCCCAAAAATATCCTTACCCCCTTGTCAATCTTCCAATCTCTTAATCAATTTCTCACAAATGAAACCATCTACACACATCCACAATCCACTCACCTCAAATTTCACCATAATTATCAGAAAAACTCCGCACCAAATTTCACCACTACCACACACTTTCACACGGGAAACGGAAGTCCCAATTATTATTGTTAAACACTTTCAATTCAAAGTTCTCATATTTAAAGCGTTCTCAACTCATATATACTCATATATATATATATATATATATATATATATATATATATATATATAT
>CAKNXH010057697.1:12620-40564 GCA_932178445.1 Andricus quercusramuli
ATATATATATATATATATATATATATATATATATATATATATATATTCGGTTTTGGTTTTGGTTCCTCGGGAATCAAACCGAAGGGCCTATGACAAAGCTACCGACCGCGTCCTCGGGTTGCGGATAGAGGGTCCCTGTACCAAGGGTTTCTGCTGAATATTGTTACAATAATGAATAAGCAGTCGCGGACAATTGTCCAGGGATGGTCCCGAAGAAATAACCCCTAAGCGAAGGCGTCAACACCGTGCCGAAAGCTGAATGACACCTGGGTGAGGAGTCTCAAACGGTGACCTGAGATACCAGGCGATCTCTCAGAGTATCAGCCTTATCCTTGCACGCGGTCATCTACAAGGATGGACGAACCCTTTCCCTAGCTGTTCGTGGGAACAACAATGACAACGCCAAACAGTTGTAGTAAGTGCGGTTCAAAACAATCGAACGCGCAGGGCTCCAGACAATGAATCGGGCAACATCGCCGACTACTTTAGAGTTGGGGAGCCAATCAAGACGAAGTCAGTGCGATGGACCGGTCGAATCTCAATACTTTTGCGTGGACGTATTGACTCAAGGACGACCTACTAGAGTGCTACGATAGCAGTATGACCCCAGAGCGAGAAGGTTACATGGCACGACTGCAAGTTCTGTGCTGCGAGAAACACCCAGAGCTCTCGCACTTTTCGCGTCAAGGTCTGCGAAACCATGCCGAACAACTCCGAAAAAGGGGCTATGTAAGCGGAGCGCCTACTCTACCGCATCCAGAACAAGCCGGCAATAGAGAAAGAGAGAGAAAGACACTAAGACCAACCGCGAACAGGCATCCAATAGACGAAGAACGATGCTTCAGGACTCGGAGAAACATCAACATTAAGGTTTCTCCCAAGCGCAAAGATCTGACTGAACTGGATGATGAGCTTCGTGGAGATTTTTCCGAAGAATCCGACCTCTGGACTATCAATTGTGGCGTGTACAATGCAGCGAGAACTTTGGCAGATGCAAACCGTAAAACAAAATCAACGGTTGATCATAAGACCAAAAGACGAATCCATCAACTCAAGCACAAAGATCCCAGATAACATTCTGTTAGCACACTGATGGCTTATATGCACGCAGATCTGCGGATCGACGCGTAGATTGTGCTCTCACCTGATGAGACATATGCGTCATCATATGCCTGGCATATGTATAGCAGAATCTGACGCATAATCTGCTACGCATATCGCTAGCAGATCTGTTACGCATATCGCTAGCAGATCCGACGCATATCTACGACAAATATAAACACTACTTCTAATTTGAATTTTTTTGCATTTTGAGAAAATTGTCAATGCTCAAAAATGCGAAATTCCAATTCGCACTAGTGTGGACTTTATGTATACGCAGATGTAGTGTGGACTGTACGGGTTAAAATGAGAACAAGAAGGAATATCATGGATATCATGTTGGTTCGCCGGTACATGTGCACGCATGCGTGCACATGTACCGGCGAACCATACGTCTTGAATTACGATTTCAATGGAAAAAACCGCAATTCCAAGATTTTTTGAAAATAGTGAAATCTTTCGACGTAATAAAAGTTGTCAAAAAGATCACTGCACAAAACATAACCCGATTTTATCATTATGAAGAAATTGGACTATGTCACGCGTTTGTATGTTGCGCTGGATTTTCACGCCATGCTACCTGTATGTAACAAAGGAAAATAGTGACCTTGACGTTTAATCCGCGTTATCTAACCACGCAGCACAAAATGATGCAAATAATTGCGAAAACGACGCGACTCACTTGCGAGCTTGATGAAATTCGCAAACTGGACATTTGCCGGCATGCGCGCGCATTCCTCGAGAAATGGTTCCCTCGAATTTTAAAAAACTATAATTTTCAAAGAAATCTTCATTTGAGTAGACTAATTAATTTTTTGTAATATTGATGTTGATTTGACGAACTTCATTAATCTATTTTTATAATATTCAATACATTCAGGATGGCCTGGAAACATGGAGGAGATTAATATTTTTTTTAACAATGTTGTGTATAAATACCGGCACCGACAAAGAAAATGCGCAATATCACTTTAAAAATAACAAAAATTTGCATATATTTTAAGAATTAATTTTGCCAGAAAAAAAAATAAAGATGGAAATTCTAATTTTTGAAATTTTGACAATTTTTCGAAATAAAGTAAATTTTTGGATACCTTATATTTTTGTACATTTCCGGGAAAAGAACGAAACTTAAAGTTTTCAATTTTCCAACATTTCAAAAGTTTCAAAAAAATCCCAAAAATTTTTTAATATTTCCAAAAATCCACAAAATTAAAAAAAAATTATTTACAAAATTTCAATATTGTTTTGAAAATGGTTTATATAACTTTCCAATAACAATTAATTTTATAAGTAATAACTATAGGAAAATTAAATATTATTAGAAAGAATTCTGCCCTCATAGTGATTGCAGACTCTGCGTCACATTCTCACGGTATTGTGTGATGCAGAGTGTGTTGGCCAAATGCGACTCATAGCGCTCGCAGATGTGTGCTCGACAGTCCATGCTGGCGAGATGAGTGCGTTATTGCACGCAGAACCTGACAATCACAATCTGCGGGTGATCTGCGTCGCACAATTGTTATCTGGGAAATATCAATTAATGTACCTGTCAGATTTTCTACCAATTTTGAACGTTTTCCTCAGCAAGATTCACAGAACGTGATAAAAACACGCCATACTGCACCTTGAACAGCTGGTCATGAACGACCAACCCTAACCAACAGAAAGAAACGCCATGTTGAAGTTTATTCCAACCACGTGATCACGCGGGAACATTACAAACTTCCTTTAATATAATAATGGTCAAATTAATTTTAAACAATTTGAAAAGTTGTAAAAGTAATTTCAACACATTATTTAAAAATGTTTAATTTTTAAAAATTAGTTTTTTTTTAATGAGTCTGTCAACATCAGTAAATTAAAAATACTTACAACATTTAAATTGATATTTTAGGTGTTTTTCATACTTCTTTCTGTAGTAAATTATTGACACTAATTATTTCTACAATAATAATAATATTTTACATTATTGTTATCAAAAAATGGGTTTATAATAACATTATATGTATGAACAGATGCCTATCGCAAAATGCGAGGCAACCCTGCAAAAAACGTCAGAATAAAAAGTATTGCTTCACATTCACGAGATGTTCTCTGGAAATCTGTTTTGCGACAACCTGGGATTGGAACGGAAGCACAATACTTTTTATTGCGAGAGTTCGCATATAGCGTCTCAATCTTGGATACGTCTGAATGCGAAGTGAGAGATTTCGAGTTCAATGCGTGTTAATGCGAAAGTTCTAATATGTTTCAATGCTATATAATGCGATTGAATGCGAAGCAAAATTTGTCTCAGTGCTTTTGAAGGCGATTGAATGCGAAGCACAAAATATGCGATTGCTAAGTATTGAATCGCATTCACGAGATATTCTCTGGAAATCTGCTTTTCAACAACCTCGCATTCAAAGTGCAATACTTTCGAATACGTTTCAATGTAACATTTTTTGTAGGAATATGCGTCGCACATACGTGCCTCTCGCATTGTGCGACGCATAAGCCTCGCACGTACGTGCCTATCACAAAATGCGACGCAAAAGCATCACACCCTACACGCACCGCGTGCCTCGGATGCGGTGAGGGTAACGTGCCTCGCACGATTGTTATCTGGGTCCCCTTTAAGACGGGAAAAGGGTGAAAACATATGGAGAATTATAAGAAACATGAATCTTAGAAAGAAAGTACAAACAGTGAGACGCAGAACTCAAAATTCCATAACAGGAAACAAATTTACTATGACTTTTTGTTAGTAAACTGGATGACATAGTTTGAATGGGGGTCACAATTTTAATAATTAATGAATAAAAAAAACAACAGCAACTTATCTCAAACATTGACAGACTCAAAAGACAATCAACTCAAAAGTCTAACTAAAACAAGGCCCCCAACCCTCCATGCGTTTCACGTGTCAAATTAGTTTTAGTTAGTTAGTTTGTAATGTAGGCGGGGAGGGCTCTGTGAGGTCTCAACCCCTGGCGCTCAAGCTATAAGGCCTATTGTGCCACAACCCGCGTTTATTCTCAAGGCAGTACTCCGAACCCGGCCATCCTTCACCGAGTGTTTTTGGATCTCGGTGGTTTCCGTTGTTATCAGCGTTCTGAGATTATACCTCTCAGGTGCCAGGCATACCTATCTTACAGTAAACGACGTCCTCCTTTGTTGATCAGGCAAAGTGATCCTCACCCACTCTGCCATTCGTCAGCCTCCCCAGCAGGCTAGGGTGTACGGAGCGATCCCTCTGAGGTCATCAGGTAGATGCATAGATTCGAAGCACTGTCCTGGTGTGTTATGCAAGTGTATGTGTGTGTGTTCATTACTCGAAATCGCCCAGCGACCATCGAGCGTGGTGCCTCCTATAGCATTACCCAAGCGCAAGATGAACGCTGACTCATTTTCGAGTCTTCACAGAATCGGCTTCGACCTCCAAGGCTATTCCCCTCGACATGGGGCCCCATCTTGGTATGATATCAGCTTTTTCTAAGGAGACCTACAGTTTAAGGTGGGTTCCGAACCACCGAAGCCCCGGTAGAAGTACATAGAAAAATTTCCATTGGTATCCGGCTCAGGGATCGAACCCCGGACCTCCTGCATGGAAGTCCGACGCGCTATCGTCTGAGCCACCGAGGCTCTTCACGTGTCAAAGTTTTTGAATGAAAAAGTACCTTCTCAATCCCTTCCGCATCACCACATTCGCCCCAACACAAGCAAAACCCTCCTCAGTGATGATCGTTATAGCTTTGGTAGTGTATGTCATTTGTTCTCTTTTGGGGTTACATATTTCAATTATGATTATATTTATTTTATAAAGAAATGTTTAGAGTCATCGACAGTAACTGTAGAAAGGAAATTCATACTTTCACAATTATTTTATTGGGGTATGTATTATATTGGTATGATAATTTTAAACATCGAAAGTATTATACCGTGGCGTCACGGTAGGGATTGAAAAGGTACTTTTCATTCAAAAACTTTGAAAAGGGAAATGCATGGGGGCTTGGGGTGCTGACTAAAACCGACTCCAATTGACTCCGCGGACGTATTTTTCGTTTTTCTTTTCATATTTGTTTCAAAAACAATATAACCATGAACTTTGGTCTGGGACTGCTTATTCAAATATTGAAAAATAAAGTACAAATTTTATTTTTCATGATTACTTTAATATTTGTACTTTATTATGTATTAATTTTCAATCTCAGCTACCGTAAGAATGTCCCTCCACGAAAGGACTTATGGAACCATATAGAAAAGAAGTCTATGTGGAAAAAGTCGGTTATTGTCACGAAAAACTGCTACCAAATGCGTATAGAACCTGCATTTCTATATGGATCTATATGGAATTACCTACAGCCGCCGAGGGTATTTCTATATGTTTCTGGTGGTATTTCCACTTAGCTTTGGAGAATGCCTATTGGGCCCCTGCGTCTATATGGATCTATACGGCATTACCATTAGCAGCTGAGGTGGTTTCTATGCACTGAGAGACTTTTTGTTAGAATAAATGATAAAAATGAATGAGAATTTAGTATAATATCGTTCCAAAATAGGGAAACCAGGGTTTGCGTATCAAAAATTAATATAGTGGTTTTCAGCCGGCAAAATTAATATTTTTGTTTGAACAAATGGAAAGGATGTTGCATTAACTCTTATAAATCTTGCGAGAATTTAAAATTCACTATATCAAAGTTGACAAGCGAAGTTAAAACGATAGTAATAAATTTTATTCGAAAGAGTGAAAACATCTTTTGAAGTTGTCATACAAAGCATATGAGAATCTCAAACGACCATATGAAAAATAACTCACTCCACCAAAAGATTTAACCTTCAGAAGGAGGAACTAAATACACAAATTAAATACAATTAAATACGGAAACACGCGTACAATTATAATTTTTATTATTATATACTTAATTTATTCACTACATACATAATCGCACGCTTAATCGCTATAAAAAATCGGAATCGCTGAGGCGAGATTCGAACCTAACTTACCCAAAGCACGCATTTTCTCCCTAACAACTAAACCCCACGGCTAACTTATATTATGGAATATTTGGCAAAAATCTCGGCATAGAGGAGTCGCTTGACAATTCAGGGCAGTGAAACATAACCTTTCGGTATACATGTGATAAAAGCGCCTTTTTCATTACAACCAAGCATCTTTTGACAGAACTAAGGACCGAATTGGATTTGGACCGACCGCGGCCGGTGCACAATCGAGCTCGATCGGAAAACGGCGGAAATACTCGAGGAGCATTCTCAAACGAAACTATATGAAAAATCAAGAATAAGGATTTCATAGATTGCTATGCGTCTTAGGTTGCTGTCAACTTCATATTGATAATATCAATTTCTAAAATACGTTTTCGAGATTATGACATTCACTATTTTTCTTATTCAAATTATTTTTAGAAAACTCAGTAACAAAATTTTACTTGTTAATTGTTGTTAATTGTGTTAATTCTTGAAATTGAGATTCATAATATTTCGTATTTAAAATACTAATTTGTCGTCTTCGTGTTTTAAATACTCATGTGATAATATTAAACTTCGGTACTGTAATACGAATAAGTGTAATAAAACCTCGGTTTTCCCTATTTTGGTATGATATTATACCAAATTCTGATTCATTTTTTTCATTTATTCTAACAAAAGGTCTCTCAGTGTGGGTTTCTGGAGATATTTTCACTCGAGTTCAGGAAATGCCTTGTTGGTCCTCATAGACCCTATGGTCTATATGGATCTATACGGAATTACCATTAGTAGCTTCAGGTGGTTTTTATGGGTTTCTAGTGGTATTTTCACTTAGTTTTGGAGATTGCCTCATTGGCCCTTATAGACCCCTGGGTCTATATGGATCTATACGGAATTATTAACAGCCACTGAGCTGGTTTTTATGAGTTTCTGGTGGTATTCTTACTTGATTTGAGGGAATGCTTTATTGGTCCCCATAGACCCTAGGGTCTATATGGGTCTTTACGGAATTACCATTAGTAGCTGATGTGGTTTTTATGGGTTTCTGGTGGTATTTTCACTTTGTTTTGGGGAGTGCCTCATTGGCTCTTGTAGACCCCTGGGTCTATATGAATCTATACGGAATTACTAACAGCCGCTGAGCTGGTTTCTATGAGTTTCTGGTGGTATTTTTACTTGATTTGAAGGAATAGTTTATTGGTCCTCATAGACCCTGGGGTCTATATGGATCTATACGGAATTACCATTAGTAGCTGAGCTGGTTTCTATGGGTTTTTAGTGGCATTTTCACTTAGTTTTGGAGATTGACTAATTGGCCCTTCCCCGGTGCGAAATTCGGTCGGCTGCCAGAGATTAACCATCGGCCCAAAATCGGCCCTGCTTTGGTAACCGATCTACGGTAACCAGAGTTGGGCCGACTAAGGTGTTTTCAAGCTGCCATGGTCTCACCGACGTTGGCGACCGACGTCGGCGGTGGGCGAAAAGCCGTCTGTCGGCCCAGTTCTGGCCCAACGTTGGGCCGACGATCGGATAAACTGTGGCAGATTGGTCGGTACGACTGCGAGAATACGGTAGGTCCAACTCTGGATACAGCAATCGGTTAACCACAAGTCACCATGATTCACCCGACGGTCGGTCAAACCTTGACCCAAATATGGGCCGACCGTCGGTTAAACGCTGGTTCATTGTTAAAAAAAAACCATGAAAGTACGGTCGGCCCGACTCTGGACAAGAGATGGCCCGACCGTCGGCATAACATTGGCTTGTACAAATCACCATGATGCACCCGACGGTCGGTGAAACCTTGGCCCAAATATGGGCCGACCGTCGGATAAACGCTGGTTCATTGTTAAAAAAAACCGTGAAAGTACGTTCGGCCCGCCTCTGGACAAGAGATGGCCCGACCGCCGGCATAACATCGGTTTGTACAAGTCACCATGATGCACCCGACGGTCGGTCAAACCTTGGCCCAAATATGGGCCGACCGTCGGATAAACGCTGGTTTATTGTTTAAAAAAAACTTGAGAGTACGGTCGGCCCGACTCTGGAATAAAGATAGCCCGACCGTCGGCATAACATTGGTTTGAATTATTTGTTAAAAAATTATGTAATTTATATTCCCGTTAACAGTTAATTTATTTTACATCTACAAGATGTTGCATAATAATACAAAAATTAATGAGAAAAAAGAGTTAACAAATTGTTTTTGTAACTACTTTGAGCTGTAGCTTATGAGGATGTTTTTTTCATTGACTTTCAATTCTTCAGGTGTAGAGTAATGGGTAAGACTCCCGACTGCTAGGCGATAGATTCAGGTATAGGTGTAGGTTCGAAACCCCGTAGCGTTAGAAATTTTATTTGTAATATTATTTACAAAAATGTAATATATGTATTCAATCTAAGCAGGACCATTAACATTTATAGTCAAAATACTCGCAATCAATTATTATTTATTTTTTGAATACCTATTTTGTGTATTTCCACCTATGTAGTACGAACCTTCAAAATCAAAGTCGGCCCCACATTCTTGTCCAGGGTTGGGCCGACATCATCTTAATAGATGGCCCATATATGGGACCAAATATCGGGCCGACTTTGAGAAGCCATAGGCGGTTGACCGTTATCATTTAGCTGGTTGGCCCGACCAGTGGCGTACAAAGTTGGACCGACCGTCCGACGGTTGGCCCGACCGTGGGCCGACGGTCAATTCGCACCTGGGTTATAGACCGGAATATACATATAGAACCTGCTAGAATTACTGTTTGGAATTCCATATAGAATACGTTTTTGTAAATTTGTATAGAGGTCGGGACATAGCGAGATGTCTTAAAAATACTGTAAGGAATCTCCGTAAAGAAACTAGTAGAATTTCTGTTTGGAATTCCATATAGATTACATATTGTTAACATCCATATAGATCCATGTAGAGGTCTGGACATAGCGAGATGTCTTGAAAATCCTGTAAGAAATCTCCATATAGAAACTAGTTAAATTTCTGTTTGGAATTCCATATAGATTACACATTGCTAACATCCATACAGATCCGTATAGAGGTCGGGAAATAGCGCGATGTCTGAAAAATCGTATTTGGAACATCCGTATAGATACTTACAGAAACAGGGGTTCTTTTTGGAATTACATATAGAAACCATTTCAAGTTCTGTTTGGAGTTCCGTATAGAATACAATATTTCAACTTCCATATAGATCCGTGCAGATTTTCTATGTGGCTAAATCTCCCTAAGTGTCACTACCATTTGAAACCACCAGAAACTTATAGAAACTCATAGAAATTCTATATGGATCTATAGGATATTTGAAGGAGGGGTATCATTTCAATGAATTTATATGATTAAAATTCATAATATGCACTGATACTGAAACAAATGTATTTCTATTGTCTTGTTTTTAAAATTTAAAAATATACGCATCCCACCAAAAAATAATTAATGAAAAATTTGTAGATCTTTTTTGGGTGAACAACTTTTGTCTATTAATTTTTTTTTCCTTACCTCGTGTCACTTTTCACAATTGAAAAAAATGCCACTGTTATTTTTTATGATTAAAACGAAAACTACGCATCCTATCAAAAAGTGATCAATAAAAAATCTGTAGGTCTTTTCCGGGTGCACAATTTTTTTCTCATCACATTTCTTCATAGCTTGTGTCGTTTGTCCAAAAATGTTAATTTTTAATTTTATTTTTTACGGTTAAAACAAAAACTACGCGTTCCATCAAAAAATGAATAGTAACAAATTTATAGATCTTTTTAGGGTGAACAACTTTTGTCTTTTCATTTTTTTCGTATTTTCTCGAGTAAAAATAATTCGTCCTGGCTAAGTCTTCAGCCAAGACATAGCCAAGTCGTTTTTGCAAATCTCGACCATGGCCGCCAGCGAGACTTTATTTTTTGTCTTCAAGTCTAAATTTTTCGTTTTCAAGCCGAACTCGAGGACACAGACAACAAAATATTAATCCTAAGTAGATGTCAACTGTTTGGTTTCACCCTGGCTAACTGATTCCTGGAAATGGCAGGGCCTGCCGGTGGGGTGGGTCCATAGTTTGTAGAAGTAGAAGTACATATAATAGACAATAGAATTCACAAACTAAGACTTTTGTAATTTAAACCCTGGCAAATGTCAAAGCCATAAATTGGCAATATAATTTTCTTTAGCATAATTCTGTTTATTTATCAAGACTTAAACTTCTTGTCTGAAGGCAAGTCCACCTCGACTTTTTTTCGAAACCCGTCGTAAACCTTAGTCATAAATTCAAGACTTATATTTTCGACTCCTGAGACTCGTCCCTGGCCCCGAGCGAAACATAGCCATGTTGGAGACGAACTTAAGACCAGCCAAGATGAACTGTAGCTCTTTTTTGGTTAAACAACTTTCGCGTATTAATTTTTTTCGTTGCTTGTGTCCTTTGTCCAAAAATTAATTAATTTTTTATTTTTAATGTTGTTTTTTAATGAATAAAACAAGAAATACGCGCCCTATCAAAAAGTAATTAATAAAAAATTTGTTGATCTTTTTAGGCACACAATTTTCGTCTTTTATGTTTTCTCGCATCTTGCATATTTTGATCGCAAAATGAAGTTCTCGATTTTTCATGTTTTTGTGCGATTAAAATTTGAATTTTGGATTTTTCAGGAAAATTTTGAAAATAATTATGATAATCTTGTAGAGCTTTCAAAAAGCAAAGTTTTTCTTTTCTTGACTTTTTTCATATCATGCGTTGCTTGGCTTAAAACTTTCATTTGCTTCTTTTTTTTTAATTTTGAAAATGCTATAACTCTGATAATTTTCTTTTTATCAAAAAATGTCGAGATGCTAAATTGTATGAATTTCCGAGTGCTACGAATAGCCGCACATGTGATTTTTAAATCTAAAAAAAATGGTATCAAAAATTTTGAAAATGTTCTTTATCTAGAATAGCTGGCTCATGAACTTGACTTCAATTTCCGACACTAAAAGAGTGTACCAGAGGACAATCTAATAGATTAATAAAATTATTTCAAACGTTGTTATGCTTACTGACAGACATACAGACAGACATATTCGTGAAAAACGGGTTTTCAGGTTCAGAGGGTCTCAAAACGTGGAAATTTGACAATAAAAGGGGGAGGGGTAAAATTTTACACAAATCTAATACATTCTCTGATGAGAATGTAAAAGTATACTCAAATTGTGGGTATCAAAAAAGTTTCAAACGTGAATGATTTGGACTCAATAGTCATCGCCAAATATAGTATTTAGGGGAGCGGCGGCGAATGCGGCGAACATAAAGGAAAATGCACGATTAAAATTCAAATATAAAGTAAAATATTGTAATAAAATATATTTTGTTCAGGCCAATATCTTACCAATGCTCTGTGCGTAGAGATAATTTGATTGAAGTTCACTAAGACAGTTAATTAATGTGTTTTCCAGAAAGTGCATCTGCGCCAAGTTGCCCTACCTTGTTTGGTAATGTGGCGCGTTTCGATTTCAATTTATAATTATTGAATAAAAAACAAATTATGAAGAAAAATTAGTAAAATTTTTCAAAATAAGGTAAATATATTTACGTTTAATATTATTGATATATTTGAGGGATTATGTTTGCCGAAATTTCAAGACAAATTTTCTTTCTAACAGTGCAGAATGTCTCACAATAATTTGAGGGTTATGTCTACTGAAACGCCAAGAAAATTTTTGTTTGTTAACAGTGCAAACCATTTGCATAACAATATCAACAATAACATAATGAAGGATATATTGAAATAATTATCAATGGAGAAATTTTTTAAACAATTCTTTATATTAAACTATAACCCAGATAACATTCTTTTAGCACACTGATGGCGTATGTGCACGCAGATCTGCGGATAGACGCGCAGATTGTGCTCTCACCTGATGAGACATATGCGTCATCAATTGCCTGGCATATGTCTAGCATTATCTGCTACGCATATCGCTAGCAGATCTGTTACGCATATCGCTTCCAGATCCGATGCATTTCTGCGACAAATATAAAATATTAAAATACATGCAACTTATATAAATGTAAAATAAAAAGCCAGTAATATATTTCATAAACATTTTATTTAAATATATAAAAAATATTTTTATATACAATTTGCGAGAATTGTCAATGATCAAAAATGCGAAATTTCAATTCGCACTTAAAATGCACTTAAAATGAGAAAAAAAGGAATATCATGAATATCATGTTAGCTCGCCGGTACATGTGCACGCACCGCAATTCCAAGATTTTTTGGAAATAGTGAAATCTTTCGATGCAATGGAAGTTGGAAAAAAGATTACGGCACAAAACATAACCCGATTTTATAATTATTAAGAAATTGGACGATTTCACGCGTTTGTATATTGTGTTGGATTTTCACGCCATACGACCTGTATGTAACAAAGGAAAATAGTTACCTTGACTTTTAATCCATGTTATCAAACCATGCAGCACAAAATGATGCAAATAAGTGCGAAAACAACGCGACTCACTCGCGAGCTCAATGAAATTCGCAAACTGGATATTTGCCGGCATGCGCGCGCATTCCTCGAGAAATGGTTCCCGCGAATTTTAAAAAACTATCATTTTTAAAGAAATCTTCATTTGAGTAGACTAATGAATTTTTTGTAATATTGATGCTGATTTGACGAACTTCATTAATATATTTTTATAATATTCAATACATTCAGGATGGCCTGGAAACATGGAAACAAGGTTGTGTATAAATACCGGTACCGACAAAGAAAATGCGAGATATCACTTAAAAATAACAAAAATTTGGTTATGTTCAAAAAATTAATTTTGCCAGAAAAAAAATAAAGATAGAAATCGTAATTTTGGAAATTTTTCGAAATAAATTAAATTTTTGGATACTTTATATTTTTGTACATTTCCGGAAACAAACGAAACTTAAAAGTTTTCAAAAGTTTCAAAAAATTCCCAAAATTTTTTAATATTTCCAAAAATCCACAAAATTAAAAAAAAATTCTATATTGTTTTGAAAATGGTTTATATAACTTTATAATAACATTTCATTTTATAAGTAATAACTATAGGAAAATTAAATGTTATTAGAAAGAATTCTGCCCTCATAGTGACTGCAGACTCTGCGTCACATTCTCACGGTATTGTGTGATGCAGAATGTGTTGGCCAAATGCGACTCATAGCGCGTGATCATAGCGGGTGATCTGCGTCGCACAATTGTTATCTGGGATAATATTAAGACAAGGTACAACCTGAATGCGCCATATGAGTCGCATGTAAATAGTATTTAATACAGATTTTGTACATGAAAGTTGATCAATTCTACGCAAAATGTTAAAGTTTTAAGTATTCAGCAAACTCGGAACAGTATATTTCCAAAAAATTTTATAATTTTACATGAAACTTCTGTAATTTTTTACTTGTTTTTAGCTACTCTGATAATACAAGCGAAAGAACCAAAACTAAGTTTTCGTCATAAAAATCAGGCAATTAATTTAATTATCCCAATTTTTTAATAATGTAACGTTGAAAACATATATACACGGAAAAAAAATTCATTAAACTTTCTTGAACTATTTCAAGAGTCGGGGATGAGAGCGAACCTTGAACAAATTTTCTATATTCTGTATTACTTTCAGGATTTAATTTAGAACAAACCTGGAATAACTCTACAAGAATTCTGTAAACTTTATATTGAACTCCGATTTAAAAAAGTTTAATAAAATATATAGAGAAATTAATGAGAGAATGCTGAAAACTTTAGTAGAAATCACAATTGAGGTATTGAAAGTTTGTAATCACATCATTATAAGGTGTAAATACCTCAATTCAGTCAAATGTATAGAAAAATTCTTCAAAAAACGTTGAAACATCTCATAGAAATTCGATTCGAAGTATTGAGTGTTTGTGAACGACTTCAATATAAGATCTATAGACTTCAGTTCTTTAAAATGTAGCTGCGCAGTCGCTACTGTGCGCAGGCAGCGACTTTTCCGCATCGCTCTCGCGTGAAAAAAAAAAGAATCCAAGTCTTAGAGAACATTAGCACGCGTTGAAAATTAAAATATTAAGTTTGACAATAACCGAGACATCTCTAAATGGTGATTCGACGATCCGGGTGCACCGGATCGCGCACCAGGAAGCTTAACACGTATTCTATAAGAACTTTTTTAAAATTAAAACTGTGTCAACATCCAAAATAACTACCGTTGATAAGTGGACGAGCAGGGTGTACCGGAACGGGCACCAGGTCGTTTAGCACGTATTCTAGGAGAACTTTTGTAAAATTTAAGTTGTGTCAATAGCCAAAATAACTACCAATGGTGAGTCGACATCAGGGTGCACCGGAACGTGCACCAGGTCGTTTGGCACGTATTCTACGAGAACTTTTTTAAAATTCAAATTGTGTCAACATTCAAAATAACTACCGTTGATAAGTCGACGAACAGGGTGTACCGGAACGGGCACCAGGTCGTTTAGCACGTATTCTAGGAGAACTTTTGTAAAATTTAAGTTGTGTCAATAGCCAAAATAACTATCAATGGTGAGTCGACATCAGGGTGCACTGGAACGTGCACCAGGTCGTTTGGCACGTATCCTACGAGAACTTTTTTAAAATTCAAATTGTGTCAACATCAAAAATAATTAACAGTGGTGAGTCGACGATCCGGGTGCACCGAGTCGCGCAACAGGTACTTTAGCACGTATTCTACGAGAACTTTTTAAAAATTTGAATTGTTTCAACCGCCAAATTAACTACCGTCGACTCACCACTGGTAGTTAGTTTGGCTATTGACACAATTTAAATTTTTGAAAAGTTTTTGTAGAATACGTACTAAGCGACCTGGTGCACGTTCCGGTACATCCTGATCGGCGACTCACCATTTGTCGTTATTTTGGTTATTGATACAATTTAGATTCTAAGAAAGTTCTCGTAGATGACGTCTTGAACGACCTGGTGCACGCTCCGGTGCGCCCGGGTAGTGGACTTACCATTTAGAGATGTTTCGGTTATTGGAAAACTTAAGATTTTAATTTTCAACGTTCAAAGTTGAAATATATTCAACTTTTCCCATGTCATATCTTATTAATTTAATCGATTCAAAAAATATAGAGTTAGGAATTCAATTTTTTAAATTATTTTCAATGGAAGCCTTTAGTTCTAGATAAATTATATAAACTTATTATATATAGCTATATAACATGTTATTAATCTTGAACCTACCAGAACATATGACCAAAAAAGAATTTGCGATTAAAAAATTTTTCGAAATTTTAAATTTCAAAAATGTCAAAGATCCCGAAATTTGTAATTACCTAAATTTCAAACTAAATTTTCAAACTGTTATATTCTTGAAATTACTGACATTATAAATATAAAAGTCCAGAAATTTCAAATTTCCGAAATTATTAAACTAGAATTTTCAAATCACAAAAATTTTTCATACAGCCCAGCACAGCTGTAGCTTATATCTTAGTTTTTTTTTTATACTACAAGTTATGTTAGCTGCGAGGTTTTGTTAGCAGCTCCGAATGCCTAGGTAGGGGGTTCGAACCCACAGCGAATAAGAATTTTCATAGCGTGCGATTATTAGTGTAGTGATTGTTTGTGTAATAGTAAATAATTATGTACTTAAATATGTGAACAAATATTAAAGCATAATGATAATAATAATGATAATAAAAACGCTAAAAATCGGCCATAATTTTATAGAACTGTTCTCTATAGTTTCGAGACTTTTCCGATGTAGACTGTATATTAGCTGGACTTTTAGATTTTCTAGAACTATTCTACGTTTTTCGCATTCTGCCTCCTAATAGAGAATACTTCACCTCATCCTTTACATTTTATAGAACTCTGTATTACATTCCGTAGAATACTTCGATGCAATGTAAAACCAAGAAGATTTTAACTTTTACTAAACTACCCGTCGTATCCTCTACTATAGGACTAGTTCTATAAAATTTAATGAAATTTTTTTTCCGTGTACATGAAATGAAACTACCTCCACAAGCAGAAAATGCGATAATATTCGAAAACTCGAACGTGCCACATTAGCCGCCGCGCCGCATTCGCCGCCGCTCCCCTATTAATTTAAAAATCACATACCATAATATTAAATTAAAAATTGAAATAAGAATAAATCTTATAAAAGCACAAGATTCACCTAAAGCAGGGGTCTCTACATTCCACAGGTGCAGCGTGACCCCAGGATCGACTGCCCATTTTCAGGTTATACTAGTTTTTTGTTTCGACAGGTAACTAACAGAACATTTATGACCCCTCGAAAGAAAATCTCAGTTGAAAGGGTTTGGTTCATAAACCTGCATCTCGAGGCCCCCTTTTTTTCTGCGGTGCAAGCAGCAACTCTTTCAGGCACTTCGACTCAGGTAAAGGTTGCGGATCCTTCTTGACAGTTCTGTATTGGCCCGGGATCGCCAGTAGATACAGGAATCTACCTTTGGAGACCCCTGACCTAAAGTGAGATAATGAAATAAAAATTTTACAAGAGAATGTTGTGATATCATAACTAATTAATTATGCTTTTGCTCGAAGTAACGTATCATCAATAATAATAGGTACATCAAATCTATGATTGCAAAAATTTATTCAAAATTCAAATTTGGCTAGTCTGTCTTCCCCAGAAAAACGCAAAACCTCAAAAGTACGCAGATCCGATGTTGTTTTAACATGCAACAAAAATCAGACAACGCAGAATGTATCTATGTATGTATATTTTATAGTTTCATACTTGAAGTATCCTTCTATTAAAAAAATTTATTTCGAGAACATAACAAATGAGCGGCAACAAAAATGATCCCGCTGTTTTTCTGTGTTATACTGGACTTTGAAGAAATTACTGAAATTTATATATTATATATTAATATAACCTTGTATGTGAATTTTATTTATATATTTTTACTAACAGCCTGATTTACCTAACGGCCTACGACACGTGTGTGGGTGGGGCATAGTATAGCATAGGGACTAGCCAAGCAACTTCGGGTGAGTGCATGTATATAGAGGCATATAGTAAGTGGAATATGCGTGATACCATTTGAACTGCGCAGTGATGATATCCACTATCGACCGACTTGCCAGCGCTATAAATACTAGTGTACCGGGCTCTAGATACCCCCTCCCGTACCAAACAACCTTAAACTTTGCACCCTTTCTCAGTCACTACCCCTTAGACGCTCACAAAATGCGCGCGCATTGCTTGAGTGGTAGGAAACCTTGACCTTCAAATATGTAAATGAGGTGCTACCAGCTCCAGCGAACGCGAAAACCATACCTCACATTTCCCTCAACCCCCTGACCAACATCTTTCCACAAGGTTCTTCGGAGCATACGTCATTACTCCCGTTTGTATCAGCTCTTTCTCTCCCCTTCAAGCTTTCCTAGATGGATATTTCACATTATCGCAAAAATAATCTACATCCGTTAAACAAATTCATTTTTCTATAAGGTATGTTATATCTAGTTCAACTGATTTTCCGTTTTTTGCGTTGAAATAAATAAAAATTTGAAATTTTATTGTACATACTAAAAACAACAATAATTGATATTACAATACTCCTAATTTGTATAGTCGATTACAACTTGGGAAATCAAGTTAATATTGTATAATTTAATGGCATGAAAAATACGATGTCCTATACGATGTTGTATACGATGTTGATAAGACGTTGCATGCGATGTCGTATGTGACATCAAACACACTGTTAAAAATGTTCGGAAAATGCCGACATATTTAGGTTACTAATGTTACTGAAATTTACGACATTAGGTTGCTGCAAACGAAATGTAGTAACTTTTATAGCATATTTACTAAATTTTTATCAACATTTAGAAACAGTATCTGAAAATTACAAATAGTTGCCTAAAATTCCTAAATGGTAACAGAAATACAAGTTATCGTGACGAAAAGAAGTGAGCAGTATTACTACTGCGCACATATGGGGCATTCAATTTCATATGAGCGCACTACCCAAAACAAATGTTTTCTGATTTCTTTTAAACTGTGGTATATTGTATTATTATAAGACCCTATTGTAGGTAAACAATCATAAGCCACCATATTGCATGGTTACCGAAAAATGGGGGGAGGGGGTGGTATTTTGTGCAATTTGGTGTGCAGACCATTTTTCAGTGAAATGTTATTGCGTGAAAACCAAACTTAATAAAGTTTCTAACTGAACGAATTCTATAGGAAATTGGACAAGCTTTATGACGATGGTAACCATTTCTCACAAATATACTCGTACGTCCTTTGCATATTTTTTTTTTTTAAATTAAACATTTAAATTCCGAATATTGTAAAACATTTATCCGCAGATGTTGATAAAATGTACATATAATAAAAGGAAGCTTAGAATTTCCAGTTTATAACCCTGAATGGATATGATGAACATTTCATGATATTTTAAAATATTAATTCAAATAATTATACAATAGAAAAACTCAAGGAGTCTGAATTTAAAGCCTAACAGAATTAATTGAAAAACAAATGGGGAACGTGAGGGTTAAATTCTGAATTGAAACTCCTCGAGTTTGCAATTATATATTTACAGTCATCACAGTACCTATTGTTGTCAAAAAAGGTGACTTTTTTTCGAAAAATAGGTGACAAATAGGTGATAAAAATTTTCTTAGTAAAACAAACAAACATGCTTCCATACAATTACGTTTATAATTTGGTGAAGACATACATGCATTACATGCGTTGACAAACAATATATCTTTGCTGATGTATTTTCAATTATACGTCTTCTCGTTACCGAACTATCTATCAAATCAGACTTTGTACTTCGATGCTTAATAATACTTTTATTAGTCAAACTAATAATATAACACTTTTTTCTTATATACTCTTTTTTATTCTTTGGTGTATATCACATGACTGGATAACTTAAACAACAATAAATCGACATCAATGTATTTTCAATGTGTCTTTTTTTTACCGCACTCTCGATCAAAACGGATTTTTTTGGTCTGATTTTGCCTTGTGATTTATCAGCTTTCGTTCTGATTTCTTTCTCTTTGAAACGCAATTGATCTAAACTATTAAACAATTTCTTTTATAACTATCTCGTCGGTATTTTTGTTCATTGCGTTTTTAATGCATTCTGCATAGATTCAGCGTCGCTCCTAGCAGTTCTTTCTGCAGTTTCTTTTTCAGCACGAAACTTTTCTTTCTCCAAATACATTTGAAACGATGAATAGGCACCTCGTGCAAGCTTGATTAAGTCATCGGTTATGGATACCTTATATACCATTTTGTTATACTTTTTTGAAGCCATCCATGATAAACAATTTGGCGTTGAGAGTTATTTCCGTCATTTTACTTTTATCTTCAGTTAGGATTTTAGAAGATATCGAAAAGCCTTTTTCGACTACGGTGTTTCCATGTGAGATAGCTAGAACATTTTGTACGACTCGTTTCATTTCTGGATACTTAGAACTTTGATAATTTACAAGACTCTGAAGACTGGAGGTATGGTTCCAATAGGTGTCGATTTGTTCGTCCTTATTAAGAAAAAATCTGACCTTTTCATCTAGCTGCAGCAACCTCCATTTACACTGTAATTTGTCACTATCAATATTTTGCAGTGGTAATAATTTTGAAATTTTTGAAATGTAGCTTACACTTTTGGAATTTGTAATATTTTTTGGTACAAGGCACTGAGAGTATTTCAGAGTACTGAAACACTTAATTTTCCCTTTCTTCTTTTTGCATTACCAATGTGAACCCTGTAGTGAAAATTTTCGAGGAATATACTGCAAACTGCAAAGAAATCTTTAGAAGATTATTCAGTAAATATGTCTTGATATCACGATGATTTGCTTCTGTAAACTTGAAGTTTCCTTCTTTGGAATGTGTTTTAAAAAATAGTGTTTCAACGCAGGAAGCTGTTCTTCTCTTTCAGCAGCCGTTCCTAAAGTAAGCCATCTGGTCTCAACGTGCTTTATAAGTTTATGATGTGAAAGATTGAATTCTTCTTGATTTTTTCAAAAATTTCCCAACGAACATCTCGATGTCAAAAATAATAAAACACTTTGACAATAAAATCAGAAACGTCTAAAGATAGACAATCGCAACCTTTTAAAAAGGCATTGTGCACGATGTGCAAATCGCAAGTTCCTATGTCGATGAGAGGCTTTAACTTTAATTCCTTTAAGTTTTCCTGGAATAGATTAAAGACTGTCTTGCTCACGTTTGGCGCATCACAACCTAACGACAATACGCGTGTCAGAGGTAAACCGTTAGAATGTAATGCCTTTCGTAAATGATCAAATAAAATTTGACCAGTCGCAGACCCTATTAGGTACGACTCTAGATGTCGACATATGATTACATTTTCAGTGTGTGACGAAAACCTAATCCTAATTTGCATTTTCTTTTTCGTTTTAACGTTGCTCGTATCGTTAAAAAGCATGCAAAACAATACATCCTCGATTTCCAGATCTTTAAGTAACACGTTTTTAAAGTGCGGACCTAGAACTGTGGCGAGCGTCCCGTAGCACAACTCTACAGTAAAAACTAAGCACGCGATTATTCAAATACGGTAGTAGACTAGTCATCAAACACGAATTAACTCCAAGGCATTACAAGTTGTAATTTTGAATAAAAGTTTACTTTTTCAATTGAAAAAAGGTCACAAAAGGTTAAAATCCCCAAAATAGGTGAAAAAGGTGACGAATTCTTAAAATAGGTGACAAAACGTGACAAAATTCGAAATAGGTGAAAAAGGGTGAATACACTCCACGCTCCCTTATAGGACGAGCTCGGGACCAAAAACATTCCCTTATACGACGGCGCAAGGGGAACCCGTCTAACCCCTTCCACCAACAAGCTCAAGGGGTCGTGCGCATACGCGTGAATCCTGTGTCAGTTAGAGCTGGCTCCATAGCTCCATGAATATAGCTTTGTTTGCGAATGTAAACATTGTCAGATTGTCAAATTTTGTAGAATTTTAGGTTCATGACATTTTTAAGATAACCCCTTATAAAAATTTGTAATAAAAGTGTTCCACTTCAAAATTCATAACTAGGTAATCTTAAAAGCACTATACGAAAATATTGTATTCATATATACGCGCGAGACTATTTGCTTCCCGCGCGAACTTTGAGCGGAGGAGTGGGGATGAAGGAGAAAGAATTTCCCGTCGTATAGGGGAGCGGCAACTGGTCGTATAATAGAGCGGTCGTATAAGGGAATGTCGAATAAGGGAGCGCGGAGTGTAGGTGACACTCTGTGATGCCTGTAATTTATTTTAATTATCATCTCAGAATACCATGAAATATTTATTATTATATCCATTCAGGGTTGTAAACTAGAAATTCTAACCGTATACTTTTAATATACATTTCATCAAAATCTGAGGATACGTGCCTGGAGATATTCGGAATTGCAATTTTAAAATTCCAAAAGCTATAAAAACCCTGCTTAAAATGCCGGATAAGATCCGATAGAACCCGAATAAGGCCCTGATAGAAACTAAGAAACCGAATAAAACTTTTATACGGGTATATCCGGGCTCTATCTGGTTACTTATTTCCTGTCTCGGTATCATTCGGGACTATCCCGGTTCTATCGGGAAAACGTAACCTATAATGTATTTTGATAAAGCCGATATTTTCCTCTTATCCGGGTATATCCGGGTCTTATCCGGAGTACGGATACAGAAATTTATTTCCTATAAGTCTCAAATAGCATCTATCCGGGTCTATCAGAACCAATCAGGTACGAGAAATCAATAAGTGTCAATCTATCTGGGTCTAATCGGAACCTATCTGGGACATGGAATCAGAAATTGATTTCCTGTAAAGTCATAAAGTACGTCTATCCGGGCGTATCCAAGATCTGGCCAGTATTATTTGCATCGAAAAATTATAAAGTCCAGTAATGCACGCTTAAACTTGTCTATCCTGGACCTATCCGGGAGATGGACCGGAATTCAATTTCCTGTGAAGTCAAAAAGGTTATCTGTCCAGGTCTATCCGAGACCAATCTGGGAGTATTCGCATCGATCAAGAGACCAAGTCCGATCAAGCATATTTTATCGGGACTATCGGGGACCTATCCGGGACGTGGAACCAGAAATTGATTTCCTGCAAAGTCAAAAAGTGCGCCTATCCGGGCGTATCCGGGATCTGACCAGTAGTATTTGCACCAAGAAATTAGGCAATGTACATTTAACTGGGTATATCCGGGATCTATCCAAGACATGGAACCAGGATTGGATATCCTGTGAATTCAAAAAGCTCGTCTGCTTGGGTCTATCCGGAACGAATCTGGGAGTATTTGCATCAATAAAGAGACTAATTTCTAGGAATTATGTTTTGTCGGGTCTATTGGGGACCTATCCATAACGTGGAACCAAAAATTGATTTCAGCTGTAATGTCGAAAAGAGCGTTTCTTCGGGTCTATCCGGGACTAATCTGAGAGTATTTGCATCGAAAAAGAGACCAAGTCCGATAAAGCATATTTTATCGGGGCTATCGGGAACCTATTCGCGCCGTGGAACCAGAAATTGATTTTCTGTAAAGTCAAACAGTACGTCTATCTGGGCGTATGCGGAATCTGAGCGGTAGTATTTGCACCAAGAAATTAAGCAAGTCCCGCAATGTACATTTAACTGGGTCTAACTGGGACCTATCTAAGAGATGGAACCAGGATTGGATTTCCTGTTAAGTGAAAAAGATCATCTGTTCGGGTCTATCCGGGATCAACCTGGGAGAATTTGAATCGTGAAAGAGACCAAGTCCAATAAAGTATTTTTTATCGGGTCAATCGGGGTGCTAACGGGGACGTGGAACCAGAAATTTCACCTGTAATGTCCTTCAAGTTGAGTATGGATGGTTTACATTATTTTTAAAGTTTTCGAAAAAAAAACTCATTGAACAAATAAAAATTGTTTATTGAAATAGAAATTTGTCAAACATTTGAAGAAAAGTATAAAAGTTATTTAGTTATTGACAATAAGTAGCATAGGATACCAACTTGAGAAAAAAGTGGATATCTCTGGCTCAATTTTTGATATTTTGAAAAGAGAAGTCTTTTTTTGACTTGAATTTTCAACTAAATTATTTGTAGTAACTGCTTTTATTTTTACTTCCAGACTTTACAAAATAATATTACTAAAACTAGAATCATTAGATTATTTATGCTGGAAAATGTGATGAAAATTTAAATACTCTTTAATTATAATAAATCTGAAAGTAATAAATCATTTAAATTTTAGAGCTGTAAAATTTAAACAGAAATCACAAATTAATTCAATAATGTAAGTAAACATTTAAATTTCAGAATTTGTACTTAAATATTTTAATTAAGCCTTTTTAAATCCACATATTCATTAAATGTGTAAAACAAAAAAATAAAAAATAAAAAAATGTATTCCTCAGTTAGCCCTGGCTTTTGAGCGAAACAGTTTGGCTGAGATTTTGTCGGCAAGATCCAAGCGTGCAGTAGATATCTAGGTTTAGACTCAGATTTAGGTTGTTTAGGTATGGTTCGAATCCCCACGGAGTGTGATTTTTCAAGGCGTTTGAGCCAGCGATTATGTTTACAAGTGATCGTGCCTGAAATTGTATAATTTTTATAATAAATTAAATGCAGTGATAATATACAGGGTGTCCAAGTATTCGAAATACATATTCATATTTTCAGAATCCTTGTGAAAACTGAATAGAAAATGATCAATGAAAATATTTGAATAAATGCATGATTATCGAGTAATTAGCAATTAAAGATTAACCAATCAAAAAAATGCGTTTGATAGCCGACAGTCCATGTGCCATCACTAAGAGTGCCTGAGAATACAAATTCAAATCGTATAATTTCCCCTCCGTTTATTTTTGTAGGAGGTTTTGACTCTCGTGCAACTTCACACTTGAAAGAGATTAAAAAATTAAAATAGTACATTGTGTTACAAGTGCGTGAAGTGGAATGTCTTCCAGCACATGTCACACACGATATTTTTTGCAAAAAATGCATGAAAATGCAATCAAAAATACGATATGGAGGTCGATGGCGCGGGGGGTAATAACATTAAACTTAAACTTAAAAAAAAAAAAAAAAAACATTGAGTAACGTGTTCACAGTTTTGAGGGTGCACCTATATTCATATCGACTGGTCGTATGTTTGACAGCTTTTTATGAGCGTCATGAAAACAAATGTGATCAGTTGAGTTGCCCGGGAAACGCCGCGTAATTGTTTCACATGCCGTGTGAATATTAATTCTCGAACTAAAGATAAGCGCTCGTAAATGATTCAGTGCGGGAATATTCCCGCACAAGTGCGGGAATGTTACATTCCCGCACGCTACTCTCACAGTAGAGGAATCTGCAATTTTCCGTACGCTTTATGGACACGGAATATGGCCATTTTCATGCATGTTTTGCAAAAAATATCTTTTTTGCAGCAAGCAAATTAGAAAACATTGCTCGACGAGTTAATTACCTTAATCTTAAAATGGATCCGTCAAGGAATTCATGAAATTCAGGGAATTCAAGGAATTCACGGAATTCGTGGTATTCATGGAACACATGGAATTCCCAGAATTAACGGAATTCATGGAATTCGCGGAATTCATGTGATTCCATGGAATTCGCGGAAGTCATGGAATTCCACGGAATTCACGGAAGCCATGGAATTACCGGAGCTGATGAAATTCACGGAATTCAAAGAATTCGCGGAATTTAGGCAATTAATGGAATTCACGGAATTTATGGAATTAAAGGAATTCACGGAATCCCGAGCATTCTTGGAATTCACGGAATTCAAAGAATTCGTGTAATTCACACTGTCGGTACCGGTCAAAAACAATGGTCGGTACCAGTAAGAAAAATTACGGGTACCGAACATTTTTTTTCGGTTTTGGTACCGTACATAAAATTCAAGGCATTCACGGAATTCACAGAATTCACGGAATTCACAGAATTCACGGAATTCACAGAATTCACGGAATTCATGGAATTCCACGGAATTCACGGAATTCATGTAATTCCACGGAATTCACCGAAGTCATGGAATTAACGGAGTTGATGAAATTCGAAGAATTTGCGAAATGTAAGAAATTCATGGAATTCACGGAATTCATGGAATTTATGGGACTCCATGGAATTCACGGAAGTCATGGAATTACCGGAGATGATGAAATTCACGGAATTCAAAGAATTCGCGGAATGTAGGCAATTAATGGAATTCACGGAATTTATGGAATTAATGGAATTCACGGAATCCCGAGAATTCTTGGAATTGACGAAATTCAAAGAATTCGTGGAATTCACACTGTCGGTACTAGTGAAAAACAATGGTCGGTACCAGTAAGAAAAATTACCTGTACCGACCATTTTTTTCGGTTTTGGTACCGTACATAAAATTCAAGACATTCACGAAATTCAAGGAATTCACGGAATTCATGGAATTCCACAGAATTTACGGAATTCATGGAATTCCACGGAATTCACCGAAGTCATGGAATTAACGGAGTTGATGAATTCAAAGAATTTGCGGAATGTGAGCAATTCAGGGAATATAAGCAATTCATGGAATGTAAGCAATTCATGGAATTCACGGAATTCATGGAATTTATGGGATTCCATGGAATTCACGGAAGTCATAGAATTTCACGGAATTCACAGAAGTCATGGAATTACCAGAGCTTATGAAATTCACGGAATTCAAGGAATTCGCGGAATGTGTGCAATTCATGGGATTCATGGAATTTGTGGAATTTGTGGAATTAATGGAATTCACGGAATCCCGAGAATTCTTGGAATTGACGAAATTCAAAGAATTCGTGGAATCCACACTGTCGGTACTAGTGAAAAACAACGGTCGGTACCAGTAAGAAAAATTACTGGTACCGACCATTTTTTTCGGTTTTGGTACCGTACATAAAATTCAAGACATTCACGAAATTCAAGGAATTCAAGGAATTCATGGAATTCCACGGAATTTACGGAATTCATGGAATTCCACGGAATTCACCGAAGTCATGGAGTTAACGGAGTTGATTAAATTCAAAGAATTTGCGGAATGTAAGCAATTCGTGGAATTCACGGAACTATCAAGATGGCTGATATTGAGGTTCAAAAAAAGTAGCAATAAACACATGAGAGAAAAATTATTTTTTTAATATTTTTGCCTTTTAAAAACTGTAAATCCCGCCGAATTCTTCCCAATTCTCCGAATTTTGATACAAGCATTGCAGTGTTTCTAATTCTTTTACAATTAGTCTAGTTAGAGTCGACTGCTAAGCTACTAGTGAATAAAGATGTACTTGTTAATTGAATCCTGCTGAATTCTCACGAATTTTGTAGAATTCTCTTCAAAATGATTTTTATCAATTTAAAGAGTTTTTAATACTTTTCAACCTATGAGAATACAGATTAAATTATTTGAAATTTAGAGATTTTCAAATTCTCCAAATTCTCCAAATTTATTTTAGCTTATTCAACTTATATCGCTTATAAAACTTTGGATCAATGAGAACAAACATTGAATTCTTTGGAATTTAAAATCATTTTATAACCGAAAATAAGGAACTATCTAGTTCGAAAAACTACTGAAAAAACTTGGAAAGATGACGATTGAAAATATTCATCAAAGCTAGTTCCTTATTTTCGGTTATAAAAAGCAAGACTATAAATGTTTTTAAATTCCAAAGAATTCAATGTTTGTTGTCACTGCTTCAAAGTTTCTAAAAATTCTTTAAATGAATTCAAAACTTTTGAGGGGGATTCTGCGTAATTTGACAGAATTTCACAAAATTCAAACAACGATTACATCTTCATTCAGTGGTAGCTGAACCGTGAAAATAACTTGAATAATTGGCAAAGAATTAGGAATAGTGGTATGGTTTCAGTAGAATCCCAAAGAATTCAGAGGAATTTGTAAAATTTATGAGCCTTTCAATTACAAATGATTCAATATGTATTATCGTAGCTTGAAGAGTATTAAAAAATCTTTTGATTAATTCAGAAGTATCGAATTTCTATAAAATTTGATAGAATTGTGTGGAATTCACACAGAGGGTACATCTTCCTTCAGTCTACTTACGCCAACTCTCTAACTTGACTAATTGGGAAATAATTAGGAAGAGTGCTATGATTTTATTAGAATTCAGAAAAATTCGGAAGAATTTAGTGGATCTATGTGTCTTTCTACATCTTCTAAACTATGGATTGCATATTTCCATAGCCTGAAAAGTATTTAAAATTCGTTAAAATAATTCTGAAGTGTTGGAAGGTATTCCACAGAATTCGTGACAGCTTTGCAGAATTCAAAAGATGAGTACAGTACATGTTCATTCACTGGTTCATTCACAAAAATCTTTAAATTTCAAATAATTTAATCTGTATTCTCATGGGTAGAAAAGTATTGAAAACTCTTTAAATTTATGAAAAAACATTTTGAAGCATATTAGAAACATTGCAATGATTGTATGAAAATTCGGGGAATTCCGGAGAATTCGGAGCAATTCACAGTATTCAAAAGGTTTTGTATGCAAAACCGGTACCGGTAAAAAGCATATTTCAAGAATAGAGCCTAGACTGCCGGCAAAAATATTAAAATATTAATTTTTCTCCCATGTTTTGAATACTACTGTTTGATCCTCAATATCGGCCATCTTGCTAGTTGAAGTCGCCGACCAAAAAAAATTAGAAAACGTTAGGGGTAAAACTGAACTTCTGTGATTAATCACAGAAGACGGATCAGAGAGATGCAGGGATAGGGTGTTGACCAACATTATTTCTGTGAACATTCACAGATGTGCCTTCCCTCCCCTACGAAGTGTTGGAAAGGGGCAGGGGTTTGATCAACATTATTTCTGTGACCAGACACAGGACTGCCTTCCAGCCTT